>BQKZ01011292.1:9186-24071 GCA_036244855.1 Temnopleurus reevesii | reverse complement strand
TGAAATTGAAGCCGTGCAATATGGCATAATATTTCACGGCTTAAAACTCTCATATAGATAATAAGTATTATGATATCATTACCATCACCTTCATCATCATCTCTTTAATAAACTTTCATCGTGACATTTTAGTAGTGATAGAAGAAATGATAAGGCTGATGGTAATTATTTTTCAGTTCTTTCGTCCATTAAATGGAGCAAATAATTCCATAATAAATGCCCAAATCTTGTGAATAGGATGCAATATACAGTTCGGTTTTATTACCCTTTTAACAAAACCAAATTAATCATCACTCTGATCACAAAATATGTCTTTCTACATGGAATACAGCACCTATAATGAGTGCATGGTATTGCGTTTTTCATACTTGGCCTCAAGAGGGCGTCATACGTAATTAGGTTAATTAAAACGGAAATTACTAATTAGTGCGTATAGTTCACGCTTGTCGAGTTTGTGTGCATATTGCTAACAATTTTCCCATTATTCTGCAAAAAAAATAGGTAGCTGAAGATATCGGCCACTTAAAACAAAAACTAGAGCACTTTTTGATGTCTGCATTCCGGTCTGCGACAGGCTAATCAATTCTTGGTCTTACGTTAAATCTATAACTACAGTTTCTACTACTTTTACTATCCTTGACCATCGTCCTTCGATTCATTACAGGGAATTTGAAAGTGCTGTAAAAATAAAGAAGATATGGGAAATAAGTGAACTGATATTCGAGAGAGGGGATATATCTCGTCCGAAGACCGTTTCGTCCAAACGCGCTTCGTCTAACATTAGGTTGTCCAATTTATTATACCGTTTTGTCCAATAATCATTTTGTCCATTAGCCACTTTGTCCAATAACCAGTTAGTCCAATATCCTGTTCGTCCAATAGACATTTTGTCCATTGACATTTGATCCAATAATCAATTCGTCCAATAGCCATTTGGGCTAACATTACTTTGTCCAATCATCAGTTTGTCCATTAACCATTTGGGCTAATCCTAGTTTGTCTAATAGTCAATTGGTATATACATATGGTCTTACTACTATTTGTTCCATTGTCTATTTGGTTTATATTATCATTTCATCTATTTTATACGGGTGTGTTTGTCTAATAACCATTAAGTCTAATATACACTTCGTCCAATTACCTTGGCGTCTAATCTGTATGTTATTCATGTTTATTTGAACAACATTGTGTGTGTACCGTAAATTTACCGTAGTAATTAATTTCTTCGCAATCCAAAATGAATATTCTTCTTTCTTTCGTTTTTTCTTTGGGGACGTTTTTTCGTCAATTTTTCCGGCATTTTTTCTCTTCTTTTTTTTGGCATAATTTGTTTCCCTTCTTTCTCTTTTTCTCCCCCCCCCACCCCTTCGTATTCTTCTCCCGAGCCCAAAAAAGGAGGGGGGGGGGGGGCTAGATCCGCCACTGATGTGCATTGATTTTTATTGATCTCAATCATCTCAATATCATCTGAACCTCTAATTTCCCTCGGCATTTGTTTCCTTTCTCCCTATTGGACGTTTGGACGATATGGCAATGATAATGATTTTGTATATATACACCAAACGATAATTAGAATAATTGGGCATTAGACCAACCGAATAATGGACTGAAGGATAATTAGACTAACTGATGATGAGACTAAATGTTAATTGCACCAATTGGTAAATAGACTGAGGCGTCGTGGTGTGCGCCTAAAATCAAGCTGCTCGGGACAGTCATAGACTTGGGTTAGTTCCTGCCTGTGGGTTCGAAGCCTGGTCACATGCTGTCTTTCGGATGGAGACGTTAAGAGTGCGATCCTCTTTATTCAAATTTGAATTATACACGCCTCTAAACGACATCATTTCTTTTCCTTTTATGGACGAGGTGATAATCAGATGAACTAATGTTAGACAAACTGACGATTGACTAACCGGTAATTGGACCAAATGACGTTGGACAATCTGATGATTGGACAAAGTAACACTAGACAAAGTGGTGATTGAACGAAGTAGAACTAGACCACATGATGATTGGACGAATAGGCAATTGGACAAAATGAAAATGGACCATATGGTTATTGGACGAAATGGCTATTGGACGAATGGGATATTGGACAAAATGGTTATTGGACAAAGCGGCAATTGGACGAAATGTTTATTGGACGAAATGTTTATAGACGAAGTATTGTTGGACGAATTGCGTTTGGACGAAACGGTCATTGGACGAGATGACATTGGACGAGGTGGCAATTTACCTTCAATCTTATGATAAGAAATTAAACATGCAATTTTTTCCTCCATAAAGCTTTTCACATATTTTTATATACGCTTATTACATAGTACTTTAAATCAATATAAAATGTTACATTAAATGCACAATAAAACAAAATAATGTCTACATAAAAATGTGTATTTTTTTAAATCCGTAGGAATCACCCCCCAAAAATGGCTGAGACAATCAAGTCTTCACTAAGTGGGGCTGACGAGGACGACATCGCAACCTGGTTTAAAGAAAACGAATTTCTATACAACATAAAGAATGCCGACTATCACAATAAAGCGAAGAAAGATAGGATATTTCAGGAAAAGGCAAAAGAGCTGGGTACCAGCGGTAAGCAAATGATTTGTTTGTCCCCCCCCCCCCAAAAAAAATGTCCCTCTGGTGGACGGGGACATACTCTCCCCGCTTCATCTATATATTTATGTTGTATTTTTCATGAGTGTTATTAATTAATGTATAACCATGCAGGGGACCGATTGCATAAAGCCAAGACAAGAAAGTTATACGACATCTTGTACCGCTGAGTTGCCAATGATATTCGTAAATCCTTATCACGAAGAAAATAATTGTCTTTTCCATGAAAATAAGTCATAAATCATTGCATATTTATTTAACTGAGCAACATTAGGCTTTGTTATCACAATTCATACTTGTGAAATAATAATTATTCAGTAAATGTGAGTATTTTAAAAAGATATATTTATTCTTGGTATTGTGAAATGAACTTCTGAAACTTTTAAAATAAAATCAGATTGTAATTAGCCCAAATTCCCACTGAATTGGGATTTAATAACTGTCATTGAGCAACAGTTTGTTACATTTAATTTCGTACCATAAATTGAATGAAAATCACATGACTTAATCACGCCAAAAGAGCTAAGAAGACAGCTCTCGATGTGTCATAATTCGCTGGAATGGACCTACGCTTTGAGATAACTATAGAATGCCTTTCGGGAAAAGAAACGCGGACAATTACATGTACGCTATAAGCGCTCTTATCATCAATAGGATAGCTAAGACCCTTTCGTGAAGCTGGCCTCAGGTTTCGTTAGAAATTAAAATATAAAACTTTCAACTCTATGTAATGAGGATTTATTAATTCATATTGACTTTTAGGGAATGCGTTATATTATATAACGTAGTAAGACACGATGAACTCTAGTTTTGAATTTTGATGAAAATTGGTTCAAACACGGTATAAACTATTTTCGAAAAGTTAAGTCGGACGGAGACAATAGACCCGTACACCGTATTCAACTGACGATTGTTGCATCCGCACAGTTGAATCAGGGATCCTGGTTGAATACAAGGTGTAGGGGTCTATTGCCTCCGTTCAACTTAACTTTTCGAAAATAGTTTATACCGTGTTTTCAATAATGCACATTATCGTTCACCCTCTTTCATGCTTGTGTCGACACGTAAACTAGTTCAATATATATAAATATACATATACATGTATTACTTTCATTCACAGAGGAAACGCTAAAGAGTTTTTTGAGAAACATGCGAACAATGGCAACAAAGGTCTTCAAAGCAGAAAGAAGTGGGTCGGGGACGTCGACGTTATCAAAACGACGAAAATGGGTGGCGGAACAATTTTCGTTTCTGAGAGACCATGTGTGCCACAGAAACGACACTAAATCATCGTTTCAGGTATAGTGTTTCATTTCATAGCAGTGTATGGATATACGAAACAAAGATAAAGAAGATAGGAATACTTTATAATTCATTTCCGTTAATAATTAAATCGAAAGCATATTCATTTACAGAATTCATTTTTATTCGTGCATGGGTGAAAACCAACTGTTTTATATTTAGTGTGTCAAAAAGGCCATTGCGCCAAAATGGCATTGAATCGATCTCTGGCAACTCTTTGGAGCTATTACTAATATTCAGATAAATTTCACTGAACCATCGATCAATGATGATTTTACGATATGTTGCCTAACTTTCTTTCAAGTTTTATTGATTTTATTCATGTGTTGATTATAGACTTGACTATTCTATGTCATCAAATTGGCAATATAAAAATTCATAACTATTTTTTATTACTCGTCCGATTTTCATCAAAGGTTTATTTTGTTTACAATATGCAAACTGAAAACCACCAGAAGAGCGCATGCACATTAGACTCGAATGTCCGGGGGTCGATGTGCATGCAGGTGGATGGGTCAGTCAACTTAAATTTTGCGCTCTCCTTCCCCCGAGGAACCAAGTACCAAATAATGTACATATCATTATGCCGGCGCATCTTAACCCTTTTCGTGTTTTTAGACAACACTTTTCAAGTTGATATTCAGTATTTGAATTATAAATTAAACATGGAATTTTGACCATCTTCTTCCCCCAACGAAATAGATGCTGAAAGAACAAGCTTTCGCGGACGATGATGATGTGAGCAGGAACGCAGATGAAGAGAACACTGGGAAGGAAGATCGAGATGGGTCAGATCTTGAAGAAACGGCAGGTGGAAGTGAGGATAATCTTCGCCCGGCCAGTACCAGTAAGCCCCTTGGTGTTGGAAAACGAAAATACAAAAAGACGCAGTCTAAGGCGGACGTGGCTACCATCGAGGAGCGAGAATCTCAAGCTCTTGAGAAAGTAAGAATTTTTAAAATTTGCTTGTGCCACTTTGTGAGGTGTCATCGTTCACAGGACATAGCGTAATTTAAAGTCTCCCTCCTCGATAATATTTTGCGAGAAGTCTGTAGCTCACGCCATAATTTTTTCCGACTTTTTTTGTTTCAAGTCGTGTGCAAGTTTTGAGATCCAATTCTTGACGATCGGGTATGCGGTACTGGCGTTACGCGTATTTGGAAAAAAATAATCGTCAAGCCCAATATTGGCCAAAGCCACGATCTCATGTACGAAGTCAATGCAAATTGTGTCAATTCTTTATAAACCCTTGTCTGATTTTCATATCAATGGATGAATGAATTTAAAATCAAATTTATGCCTCAAGTAATCATTAAAAATTCCATTGGAAAAACAAGGAAATACATAATAAATTTAAAAAACAATAAAATTAATTTTTATTGCAATTTTCTCCTGTGATATCATGTCCGAAATATTATTTACAGTACCTAAACCAAAAATAAGCACGTTTGGAGCTTCAGCGAGTGATGTATTGCTTTTCAGTAGATTTGACGCATATTTATGCATAATTACTTCTTAATTATCATAATGAGTAGATTTTTGAAAAAAAAGGAGAAACAATATAAATTCATACACTGTATTCTAATACCGTTAAATGAAACACCTTTCTTTCAGATAATGTTTGTGGAAAGAAGTCTCAGCAACAACTACAACCATTATTTTTTTCCTCTTGATTTACTCTTGACCAACAGTTATGCAACGTACTGGCCACAACGCAGCAGACTTCGATGGTCGTTGATTCAGAACTTCAACACTTTCTTTCACACCTCGGTTCGCTCCTCGGTACATTGTCTCCTCATACAAGATTGGAACTTCAGCAATCAATGTTAAACATGGTCTATGCAGCCAAGCGTCAAATGCCTTCAACCGAAACATGTGCTGCGTATGTTGTAGCAGAGCTGTAAATGTGGAACTTGAATTTTCAATTTTAAATAGTAAAAATGTGACTAATGATATTTTTAATTTCAACAAAAAAAATTACTATCATTATTTTTGCTTTTCATTTAAATCATTGCTATTGGTATTATTGTAATTATTACAATTATCATCAATTGATATTGCCTCATTATTAATGTAAATATTCTTTTCAATGATGAATTAATTGTTGATAATAATTTCAGTAAATATGGTAAAATCGTCATCGTCGTCACCATCATTATCATCAGCAGCATCAGTCACGTATCTCCTTAGAATTTTCGAAAATAAGACAAATAAGTGACGATAAAGAGGTAAGGACTTTTAAGTTGATGTATTAATGATTTTCAAAAATTGTGAACTTCTTTCAACCATCACTTCAAGTTCAATATTGCATATGCAGGTAATCATCATTATCATTTTTATTACACGTCTCGTTATCTGACAACAAATTATTCCATAAATTAGTCATCTGGTGCTATTGAATTATATACATGAATTTTCAAATCATACCATCTATTCTAATTATCATCATTGTTATAAAATAAGAAATATATTTATCTAAATAACAGTAATAATATATTTAAAACAATCTCATTGACTTGAAATCTTTTATGGCCAATACACATATTTATTGGACTAGCTATAATAGAGTTCAAACGCATATATGCTAATTTTTGGGTAGTATTTTATTTCTTCACAAATTCAAATGTTCATACGTATTTTTTTTATTGTTTTTAATTGTAATTGTTTGTAATTTAAAAATGATTTAAACACGATACAAATCATCCTCGTAAAACAAAGTCGAACACAATTTCAATGCTACTTTGTATTGCTATTGAAATCAGAAAAGGCTTGTGATTGTTGTGTAAGCACAGCTCAATACGCGATGTAAGGATCAATTGTTCTTTATCCTATTTTATTTTACAGAAATAGTCTATATCGTGTTTTAAGAGCTAATGGGTGTTTGCTCGACAATGCTTACATATTTATAGCTTAACCTCTTTCATTTTTTGGTGTTCTTTTTCGATTAAATTACAAACGCAAAAACAGTATGTTTACGATGGTCTGATATTTCCTATATCATGTATACGAATGGTGCTAAACCGGTATTGACAAAAATACATTAATGTATTGTCCTTAATGTGAACAGAATATTGTATTTTTTCATGTCAATGAAGTTTAATAGAACAATTTCAATTTCAAACCCGTATAAGCAGGAGCGCAATTACATCGACATAGTAAATACAAATATATATTGACATGCTTGACAATTTACTAGCACATGTTTCATTGTGAGTTTGGCAATGGCGATTATAACAAATTGGTAACTCAGCCTTTTTAATGACCAATAAACACCTTTGCTCTTTTTAGCTTGCATTATTTTAAAACGCTCACCTCGTGCACTGTCGTTGGACTGAAGTTCAGTTTATACTCAAATATCATACACCATATAACCTCCGTATCTGTGCATCCAGTGAGCGTTTTAAATTTCAAATACATTGAGCCGATGCAGGCTAAAACGAAAAAATGAGCGGCGGCCATAACCATTGTCAAAACCAGTGTCAATCTGGCTCCATGAACACAGAAATACAAAAGCAGAAAAACCGTGCCTGATATTGAGTGCGTACTTAAAGTGCTAGAAAAAAAAAACATCATCATCGGTCAAACACTTCGTTCAGTATGAACTCTAGATCATCTCGTCTTGCCATGGGACAGCACCTGCTTCACTGTTGAAGTAGGCACACATTACGTCTCTCTGTGCCTTGGCAGCCTTCGTTGCGTTGTTCCCGGTGAGAGCACTCATGGCGAGCATCCTCTCGCAATCATCACTGGTGTTGCTAACTTCTATGTCACTGTTGGCAGGTTGGGAACCAGGGAAGCGTGTTCGCATGAGGTTGTGCAGGACACAGCATGCGAGGACGATGCATTCCACTGTCTCAGGCTTCACCAGGATTGTTGTCAATAGGACCCTGAACCTTTAGAGTAAAAATGAAGCGATAATAAATTAAATATAAATCATCAATATTTGCGAGAGTTATCACCGCAGAAATACTTGGTATTTAGAATTCGCAATGTACAATATTTGTGACAAAGTTTATATTCATATTATAATATAGGTATCATTTTTCATAGAAAATCCCAAAGTGATAAAGTATCTTCTTGGCGTCTCAAAGACTGGGCAAGGCTAAGAAAAATATTGTATTGATTAAAAGCTAAAAAAATATCAGTTGAACAGCTCAAGAAAAAAAGTTTTAGGCAATTTGGACAATTAACAAGAAAACTATGCGTATTTCAACGTTGTAAACAGTTTTCCCCCATGCCGATTGACATTAATAGGTCACATGAAATGAGGTATGTCATGCACTTCTATGCGAGCAGTTTATTAGAATCATCAGTGATTATTGCTTTTTAAACAAAAAAAAAATATTTTCAATGTTTAACAAAAAAAATAAAATAAATTTTTCGAAGATAAATAAATGGGTATTGATTCATTTTTTCACATATTTAGAACAAATTAGCATTCATGGAGTAAAACAGATTCTGGAAGAAAAAAAAATAGTTATGACTTAGAGCAAGTGCATGACATACGTCAGAACACGTGACCGAGAATCACGCGTTATGACGAATGCAAAAATAGTAATTTAAGGAAGCTTCCATTCAATCATTGTCATTGAAATATTCATAACTTCTATTTATATCTTGTCACTTTTACTTAGCACGATTTTCTGGGGCAGGACAGGTCTTTAATACGTTTCATTAGGAGTGTCCTTTTGACATAGCTTTTAATGCTTCCGCAAGATATGCTTCAAATTTGGAATGCAAGTAAAACTAAAATTGCCGGCAATGAACTAAGAATAAGTTAAGAACATAGTGCAAATCAATTATTTCCGAAAATGCATATTTATGGAAATTTAATAATTCTAAAGAAAAGAGAGTGGCTCCCCTACCCTATAAGTTGAGCTAATCACAATTATGTCCTGAGTAATCTGATTTATTGAAAGTGCTTTAGGAAAAATGAGTTAACATTCTCCATTCCCCAATCCAGTGAGCTATCAAATACCTGCATTGATTGAGGACTCTGATTTTTTCTTTTTGGCGATTCAGTTATTTAATGTTGTCAAGGAAAGCAGATTATGTTATTTTTTAAAGCAAAATTCATATTTGCACACTTTAATTACAGCAAATGGATGCATTTTTAAATGATTTTGATTGTTATTCTTCGAGGAATTACTTTGGGGGTAACCCATATCGGTTATAAACCATAACAAAGAATACTATACCTGGCTGCCAGTAATCCAAAAGCATTTTCCACAACCCGTCGCGCTCGGGAAAGCCGATAGTTGTAAAGCCTTTCATCGTTTGAGAGTTGACGATGAGAATATGGCTTCATCATGTACCTGGGTAGAGTCAGAATGAAATACGACGCCTCGATTTTAGGAGAGCCACTATAAATATATAGGTCCATTGTTAATTTTCATTACATTTGCAATGGATGGAAAATTATATGTTAAACCAAGGAGGTACCTTGGTTAAACGTTATCCTAGACGGCATAACAATTAATTCATTAATGTTCAAACAACGATTTACCCATCTGTCAATGATATTTTCTGTATATTTAGAAAGTTTATGATTGAAACATATATGAATTTTGCCACCATGGGCCTTATTCTGATGTCAGCTTTAACTTAAACTAGAGTTTGAATATGTGGTTAAAGTATATGGTAAGCGCAAATAAGTGCCAAAACTCTATTTAAACAGTATAATTCGTAAATTATACAAATAACATGAAGTATAATTAGAATTCTATTAGTAATAATGAAGTATAAGTCGAAGNATTTAGGGTTAGGGTTAGGGTTCAGGGTTTAGGGTTAGCATTAGGGTTAGGGTTAGGGTTAGGTTTAGGGTTAGGATTAGGGTTAGGCTTAGAATTAGGGTTAAGGTTAGGCTGGATACCAAAGTGCATTAGCGCCTTGTCAGGCCCAGGTAAACGAGTAGCCAATACTAGAGAGGCCTGTGGCTGGTTTGAACAACTCCTCTGGTTCTATTATGCCTTTACTTTAAAAATATAGGATTTAGTGAATGCCATTTTGACTTCTTTCTGAGAGTAACAGTTAACTTATCCTTGACATCGCCTTGGCTTGGCTTAGCCTTAGGCCGGGCCTAGGCTAAGGCCTGGCTTAGGCCAACTCTCAGCAACATTATTTAAGTCACACTCAGCTTCGAAAAACAGATTTTAAATCAGTCTAGAAAATCTACATTAGCCCTATTCAATTTTACTTATTCGGGACTATATCTGCCATTAACCTAGACCAGTACTGACCTAGACCAACTCCAACTCCAACTTAAGAGATGTAGGCCTAGGCTAGGCCAGTCGATCGGAAAAGGGAAACCAGCACAAGTCATAACCATGATAACACAAAAAGCAATAGACGGGTCTGAGTAATTCTGAGAAAGGATATTTACATGAAATTAAGCATTGTTTTTCGACATATTCCGACTTTGAGGAAGTTTCCTACAAAAAAATAACTTTCTTGTCGACGTGGTACATAATAGAGCATATATGAGAATGAAACTCCCGAACAAGTTGCAATTTTCTTACCTAAAACTCGTCGCAGGCGAGTAGACAGTCTCGAGAAATTCAGCGATATCACCACGATATTACTTATTGATATCGATACCGTTGCGACTTGCTTGCGACTGCCAAAGATTTTTGAACATGTTGAAACAGTTGCGGTCGACTGCGATTGAGCTTGCGACTCGCTTGCGACCAAATAAAACTCCGCAAGCCTTGCGGTCGTTGATATCACACTTTGCGATTTCCGAGTTGCGATTGCTCGACCGCAACAGTCGCAAGCCTTGCGATTGCGAAAAAACGCACAGTGTGCGGCCACCTTTAGGCTACCTTCATAGGCAGCGCGCGCGGGCGTACGTGATTCTTTGATCTCCTCTGCTCCTTTAAAAAAAATACCTTGTTAATCTCTAAAAATCTTCCTCTTCATTCGCCTCACCTCCTTCTACATTCATCTCACTTCGTACGTTCGACTCCTTTCAACTTTTTGTCATTCTTTTGTCAAAATCTTGGGAATATCAAATCAAACAAAATATTTGTATTACCGAGAGAGGGCGCGAAATGTAAATCAACTGTCAACTTCATATTTTCAAAAAGAATCAGTTCGTTAAAAATTATGCTATTGTCTCAAACTGTGTAAAAGATTTTATATATATATCATATAAACATTAACAAGCGCTCTTTGCCCCTTTATTTGTTTGTCCGTCAGCTGCTCGGGGCTCACAGGGTGGGGGCGATGGAAAGTAGTGTACAAGGTATGTTTTATTAGTATTACTATTTGTCAAATCCTCGAGGTGGGGCTCAAAAAATTTAAGTTGGTCGAGCCCCCTGGTTTGGTATCTGTGTGCGTGCCTGATTTTAGACGCCTTTCACATCCATATCTCCTGTTAAATCAACAATACTGTAACAAAATCATGCAAAGCACGTATACCGTTTATTACAATTGTTATTTTGATCTAACACTAATTATTTTCACCCTTTTCGCCTTTTATGTGTAATTTTTTAATGCTGGAATACATGCATGCATTGCATGATGAATTGTGTGTTGTATAATGTAATGTGTGATGTCAAAAACTAAATATTTGTGGAAAATTTTAAACACACAGGACCAAAGAATTGATTTGAGATGCCTTTCACATCCATATCTCCTGTTAAATCAACAATACTGTAACAAAATCCTGCAAAGCACGTATACCGTTTATTACAATTGTTATTTTCATCTAACACTAACTATTTTCACAATTTTCGTCTTTTATGTGGAATTTTCTTCATGCTGGTACACATGCATGCATTACATGACACATTTATGCTGTATAATGTAATGTGTGATGTCAAAAACTTGTGGAAAATTGTAAACACACAGGACCACAGAATTCATAAGATTTAGGTTATTACTGTTTTTGCCAACTGTTTCAACAATAAACGCTATTTTTTGCCAACTGTTTCAACAATAAACGCTATTGCCTTTGAGGGGAATATACAGTAATTCGGTTGAACTGAATTGATTTATTGATTAATGGATATTTTTCAAATCAGCCGAATCATATGACATGTATGTAAATATTTATTTAGATTGATGTCATTGCTTTGGCACGAATATTGTTTGCGTTAGTTTATAATCAACATTTTTTTGTTTACCTAGATTACCAAATCGTCGGCTTGATGATTCAAAAATAGAATTATGATTGAACTTCTTCTATAATGTTTGTTTAAAGGGTTACTATTATGAAAATACAAGTTGATATGTAATGATGTATTATACCATTATCAATACCCTTTTCAGTGAAAGACGGCCCAAATGTGTTTCATATATTTTATAATATTTGTTTTTTAATTTTTATGTTGGCTTAGTAGGGAACGCCCCTAAAAATTTCTTTCAAATGTCAATTCTGTTGTGACATCACAGCTGGTCTTCTTGCAACTGCGGTAGGTTAGCTAAAGCAGGGAACTTGTGCAGGAAGATCTCCCCACATTATTTCTATGCTAGACTCTGACACCTTCCATCCAATCCATGCATGGTTGTCAGGATTCAGTGGATAATCTAGTAACAGTTGAGTCATCGATGTGCTAAATTGCAAACTTTACTAGTATCTCCCATCTTTCTGAACTGCCTGAAAGCGCCCATCATTTTCAATGAGCTTTTTTACCTGTGGTAACAATTCTTGTAGGGCTATGTATGATAAATCTGGTATGTGTGCAATCATTTGTGTTTTTAGGAAAGCAATCCTACCAACGAAACTACATGTTTTCATAATTATTTCATATTGTCTTTAAAATTGTAAGAATCAATAATGCTACACCTTCCGTTGAATATGAGGACTTTTATACACAATCTTGAGTTGCTAATGAGTTACAAGACACAATTTTGTTGGTCCATATTTTGGTAATTAAAATGAGGCTAATACAAGTTAGTGTCACGATTAGAGCAATTGGTAATCTAATTGTTGCATGTTTTTAGAGGTATATTTCTATTCGGGGATAACTAAATACTTTCTTGTACCAAATAACAAAATGGTAGCCCCAAGGTATTGCTAGCAGACGAAATCTTGGCTCAGAAAATGAAAATTTATCTCCTTACGCTGTTGTTTCTTTTACAATAAAATATTCCATTAAATTGATAAATATTACACCTACTGAAAATATAAAAATATATATTTTGAGTTTCAATCCCCTTTAAGTTGTATGCCTTTAGTGTATGCATTTACAATGTATGTACTCCGTTGATCATGCTACTGCTCAACATAATTATTTCAATCTTACAATCTTAACTCTACCTTGTTACTTGTATGAATATTGATTGAATTGTATGGTTGGAGGATCTGTTTATTTGTTGGTATAATTAGTTTAATTTAATAGTGATGAATCTGGAAATTACAATGTTATTTTACTTGACCTAGATGCTTATTTTGCTTGCAGCTTTTCCAACATTTCATACTGCCACTCATTGGTAACATCAGTAGACTCCTGGCAAGACATTTGCTACATGTAGAAGTCTTTACACATAGACTTGTTTTGTGCCTTAAAATAAGTTTTTTTGATTGATTTAGATTGATATACCTTATATTTGTAGCTTTGCTGGAAAAGGCGTTACAATCAAAACTCATTATAAAGAGCACTGATATAACGAGCTCTCGTTATAGCAAGGTAATTCTCCTGGTCCCATCTCTTTGTATTTTATTGTATTTTGAACCTGATATAACAAGGTTTCAATATAAAGAGGTAATTCCTCTGGTCTCAACAACCACGTTGTAAAGAGGTTAGACTGTATTAGTACAAGTACTTCCAAATATCTGTCAAATTGAGACATTTTTAAACAAATATTTTTGAATTATTATTTTAAGGTTAGATAAACGTTCATTAATATTTGATTTAACTCATATGCTTGATTGTTTCTGACAAGCAAACATATCCTCAAGTGTTGAACAATCAGAATAATTTGGAAATAAAATTGTATATAATTAACCCCAGTGATTTATTCCAACTTTGTTTCCATTTTTTTCAATCATTGAATATTAAGAAAAGGTAATTTGTCCTTTCTATACTTGTGGAATTTTGACTATGTTTTGAAAGTGTAACAATAACCTTGTCATTTCACTTGTCTTTGAATTGGATATTTCTTAATCACCCCCTTAATCATCTCATTGAGTGAATTAATATTATATTGGTGATTTTATTTCACACATTTAAAAGGGCATTTATAACCATTAATGCTAGTTAAATCATGATATGGATCTTGATTCAACAGAGTAGTGTTAATTTGAATTCCTGATTATTTTAGATAGCTTCAATGTCACTACTTGAAAGATGCTATATCCAATACAGTGTACATTGAGATGTATATGATTATGACTGCTTTTATCCATATTATTTACTCAATTTGATACAGAGTTATTCGTAGAACTTTGTCATTTAATGTCTCTATATTAACATTCTATATTGTATCATGGAAAAGATGGTTTGAACAGCATTTTCAGATATTATAATACCTTGAATATGAAAAAGGTTGACTATTTGTTTGGTATTTTGGTATGGATTGATTGGATAGATATTGAAAGTATTTAGAAGGAATAGGGAAGATAAGAGAGGGAGAGCAAGGGGAGGACAGAGAGAGAGGGGGGAGGGGTAGGAAGGATAAGAAAGATGAAGAGCGAATGGAGGGAAGAGAGGGGGAAGCAGGGTTAAAGAGTGTGGAGGAGTAGAGATGATAATGAAGGGAGAAAAGAGGTAGGAGGATGAGGGGTGAGGGAGAGGGGGTTGGGAGTAAATTGAGGAAGAGAGGGGAAGGGGAGGGTGAGGAAGAGATTAGGGGGTAAAAGAGAAGGAGAGAGGAAGGGATGAGAGATGGAAGTGTTAGAAAGAGAGGGAGCTTGGTGGCGGGAAAGAGAAAGAGAGAGGAGGGGAAGGAGGAGAAAGAGAGGGTGAAAAGGGGGATAGAAAGAGAATGAGATAGGAGGAGAAAGAGAGGGAGGAGGGGAAGCG
>BQKZ01011290.1:0-18733 GCA_036244855.1 Temnopleurus reevesii | reverse complement strand
ACTACATGGTATGTTCCGTTTTCTCACCACGTAACAGGACCGCCTCTCCCACTACATACTGTAGATGGCGCTATTACGTTACTATTTTCCGAGATGTAGCTTGTGAAAACGCTACGGCGAAACAATATTTTCGCTGTATTGTGGTTTTCCCCTTAAGTGCCCATTTAATAGCACAGAAATGTGCCTTATTCCGCAGATAAGCTAATAATAATAATAATAATAATAATAATAATAATAATAATAATAAATTATAATAGATGCAATTTATATCGCGCACGTATCCACTCTGCTCAGTGCTCACAGCGTTTTGCATTATTACTACCATGGCTTTAGCCCGGCGTACACCAGTGCGCATGGCATTTCAAGGAATAAATATTCCTGCCAGGTAGCCATTCATCTCACCTGGGTTGAGTGCAGCACAATGTGGAAGAATTTGATAATGAAGGTAATTAATGCCACATGTGGGATTCAAAGACCCTCTGGTTGAAATGTGAGAGTCGGAACCACTACACTTGATTAGAAGTTTTTATAGACGTTGAGGAAAGATTTCCAACAATCTTGTGTATACATCAAAGGAAATAATTTTCTTGGTATCGCATCACAATTTGCTATGCATTTTAGCATGATTGCTGAACAAAAGATGTTTTGTGGAGCAACTTTTTTTCACACAGAACTGTTCTGTATTGTTGAAGATGTTTCCTTAATGTCTAAAACATGCTAAGATGTACCGGTATAGCAAATTTGCAATTGGATACCACAGGGCGCGACAAACCCACTTGCCCGAATGCCCTGGGCAACCAAATTGAGCCATTGGGCAAGAAAATGAGATTGTCGCTTGCCCAAAAAGGCATATAGAAATTGTGTTTGGGCCATTGATTTGAGAGGCCCCTTGTGCTGTCGGGTAAGTGGTGCAAAAATTCTTGTCTGAGCACCCTGCCACCAAGAAAATTACTCCCTAATGTTGATGTCACGGTTCCAACTGTTACAGGAGACCAAAATTCCCTGATTTTTACCTGATTTGAGGGATTTTTTAATCAAATTCACTGACTTTTACTTGATTTGAGGGATTTTTAATCAAATTCACTGACTTTTTTTCATCAAATTACCTGAATTTTATCTGATTTGCGTGATTTGTATCCAATTCACTGAATTTTCCCTGACTGGAAAAAGTGGAACTCATCTTCTTTCATAGGGAAGTCCAAGCAGTCAAGGCAGTCTTCCCATTTTAAGACATGTTTTCATTATGAACTGTTTCATATACATGTATGTTTGAAAAACAAAAATAAAAAATATACAAAAACCTTTTCCCTGACTGGAAAAGTGGAACTCATCTTCCATAGGGAAGTCCAAGCAGTCGGGGCAGTTTTCCCCTTTTAAGACATATTTTCATTATGAACTGTTTAATATGTGCTTTAAAAAAAACTCGAGCTACATGTATGAACTGACAAGATATTTTCAGATGCTCTTTGGTTTTTCATCCCCTTTTAAGACATTTTTTCTTCATAAACTGTTTGATATGTGTATGAAAAATGAAAAATAAACAAAAAATCTTTTCCGACAAACTGACAAACGCGTTTTATAAAAAATAAACTCTGGCCTAACAAAAGAAGCTCTGAGGCCTCGTACATAATAAAAATCAAAATATAATATAGCCAGCGTGTGAAATAGATACAAAGCATACATGTAATATATTGATTCTTGTCTAGCTGTATCATACCTCTTTTGAATATATCACAAAAGTTGCTGGTTCATTGTACTGTGGTACATGCGTCAGCATAAATATTTACGATGGACAAGATACTGGAGCTCGTTATTAAAATTGTCTATGATGTACAGTATTGGACAGTGCAAATTTGGCCTTGGTCAATTGTTATGGACAATATGGAGCTGACTATTGCAAAATGATCATGCTACAGCAATGATCTATTACACCCCAAGTAAAGTTTTGGTGAAAGCAAATTTCTGTGGATAAGTTTTGTCTTCAAATCTCCAATGAATAAAATTGCACACACAAAAATTGTTCAGAAAATAAATGAGTTTGGGTAAGGCTTTAACCTAAAATGTACAAAATATCTCAGTCCCGGTTCCCCAGGGACTGAGTCATTATTTTCTTTCTTTATAAGATTCTCATGCACAGAATTGGATGAAAATTACCTTTTCATCATTAAAATCTCAGATATAACCGTGCATATCCCAGATACAAAACACAATATTGTTATTACCGAGAGAGGGCGCTAAACATGATTTAATGGTCCAATTCATATTTTCAGAAAGAATGAATTTATAAAGAATTAGGTTATGTTCTTGAAATGTCTGTAAGATATATGTCATGATAAACGTCCCTTGAAATTCACATTTAAACTATATTTGGGTTTTAGATGGGGCACTGATAGCCAATGCAGAGATGCTAACCTTTCTGGAATATGCACAAGGTCAAAATCAGAATGAGAATAATGCAACAGCTTTCACAAAAATGATTATATAGCAAACAAGACAACAATAACCATACTCCACACCATTATAAATCCTGATTTGGGAAGCTTCGCATGTGCTTCGTTTATCTTCCGGGAAATTACTGTATAGTGAGACAATTTTGCGGAGTTAACTTTTTACAGTTGGTTAGCCCATGAACATTTTCACGGGGTATTAAATTCGTGGACACATTACATGAGATAAAAGTACATGTATTATCTCCCGACCTGACTAATAAAGATTTTTCAAAAAAATTTAAAGAATGACTGTATATAATCACAGTATAATGATAATAATAATAATAATTATACATTCTTATATAGCGCCTAACACTGACTTTATCAGTCGTCCCTTTACAATGTAGCATAATTACCCTGGCTTTAGCAGTGCAGCTGTAGGTAGCGAGCTGCATTTCAAGGAAGAATTCCTGCCGGGTACCCATTCACCTCACCTGGGACGAGTGCAGCACAATGTGGAGATTACGATTAGAAATGCAAGTACAAACATGATTGAAACATTGAGAGCTTTATTGTGCCACTTAAGAACGCACCGTGTGAAGGACTGTGCATGTTAACTTTTCGTACAAATCCTTAAAAAGGATATTTTCGCGGGTCGGCAAGTTCACCACAAAAATTTTCAACTATACAGTACAATTTGTTCTTCTTTTCAACATCATCAGAGGTATTTGGAGCTGAATCAATGGTGTAATTATCAAAAATTTCAAAGAATATTTAAAGTAATGAGTTTAAAACAATCACGTTTTCTTGACCTAAATCTTAGCATAAATGAACCCACATGCACAAATGTCTACAAGTAACCGGATGTACGTACCCTGACTCACTTTTTTTTTTATCGGTTGTGAGCATTCAGTGCTAGACAAAAAGGTCTAGATGACAAAAAATCGTGAACACAAATTCCAATAAATTTGCTCACAAGCTCACCTGCAATCAACCATAAAAATTATGAGATATTTACACCCATCTTTTCGCATTCCAATCTGATATTTGCTCAAAACTTCTTTGTAATGAACCATAAAGACACAATGAAATTACGCAGACACCGCNTTATTAAAATTGTCTATGATGTACAGTATTGGACAGTGCAAATTTGGCCTTGGTCAATTGTTATGGACAATATGGAGCTGACTATTGCAAAATGATCATGCTACAGCAATGATCTATTACACCCCAAGTAAAGTTTTGGTGAAAGCAAATTTCTGTGGATAAGTTTTGTCTTCAAATCTCCAATGAATAAAATTGCACACACAAAAATTGTTCAGAAAATAAATGAGTTTGGGTAAGGCTTTAACCTAAAATGTACAAAATATCTCAGTCCCGGTTCCCCAGGGACTGAGTCATTATTTTCTTTCTTTATAAGATTCTCATGCACAGAATTGGATGAAAATTACCTTTTCATCATTAAAATCTCAGATATAACCGTGCATATCCCAGATACAAAACACAATATTGTTATTACCGAGAGAGGGCGCTAAACATGATTTAATGGTCCAATTCATATTTTCAGAAAGAATGAATTTATAAAGAATTAGGTTATGTTCTTGAAATGTCTGTAAGATATATGTCATGATAAACGTCCCTTGAAATTCACATTTAAACTATATTTGGGTTTTAGATGGGGCACTGATAGCCAATGCAGAGATGCTAACCTTTCTGGAATATGCACAAGGTCAAAATCAGAATGAGAATAATGCAACAGCTTTCACAAAAATGATTATATAGCAAACAAGACAACAATAACCATACTCCACACCATTATAAATCCTGATTTGGGAAGCTTCGCATGTGCTTCGTTTATCTTCCGGGAAATTACTGTATAGTGAGACAATTTTGCGGAGTTAACTTTTTACAGTTGGTTAGCCCATGAACATTTTCACGGGGTATTAAATTCGTGGACACATTACATGAGATAAAAGTACATGTATTATCTCCCGACCTGACTAATAAAGATTTTTCAAAAAAATTTAAAGAATGACTGTATATAATCACAGTATAATGATAATAATAATAATAATTATACATTCTTATATAGCGCCTAACACTGACTTTATCAGTCGTCCCTTTACAATGTAGCATAATTACCCTGGCTTTAGCAGTGCAGCTGTAGGTAGCGAGCTGCATTTCAAGGAAGAATTCCTGCCGGGTACCCATTCACCTCACCTGGGACGAGTGCAGCACAATGTGGAGATTACGATTAGAAATGCAAGTACAAACATGATTGAAACATTGAGAGCTTTATTGTGCCACTTAAGAACGCACCGTGTGAAGGACTGTGCATGTTAACTTTTCGTACAAATCCTTAAAAAGGATATTTTCGCGGGTCGGCAAGTTCACCACAAAAATTTTCAACTATACAGTACAATTTGTTCTTCTTTTCAACATCATCAGAGGTATTTGGAGCTGAATCAATGGTGTAATTATCAAAAATTTCAAAGAATATTTAAAGTAATGAGTTTAAAACAATCACGTTTTCTTGACCTAAATCTTAGCATAAATGAACCCACATGCACAAATGTCTACAAGTAACCGGATGTACGTACCCTGACTCACTTTTTTTTTTATCGGTTGTGAGCATTCAGTGCTAGACAAAAAGGTCTAGATGACAAAAAATCGTGAACACAAATTCCAATAAATTTGCTCACAAGCTCACCTGCAATCAACCATAAAAATTATGAGATATTTACACCCATCTTTTCGCATTCCAATCTGATATTTGCTCAAAACTTCTTTGTAATGAACCATAAAGACACAATGAAATTACGCAGACACCGCACTTCCATTGCATGAAACACGACAATAGTGTTGACAGCACTCGAAAGAATGATATGACACTGCTGGCACTCAAAATAATGATATCACAGGTTTACAAATTTAATCCCTTTATATCTTTCTTCCTTTTTTTGGAGGGGGGGGGGCCTTTCTCTCGATTGTTTGATCTTATTCTACAAATTTTCAAACTGTGCTCTACATTTTACAATGGTGCTGATGGCACTTAAAATAATTTTTTTGACTCTGCTGGCATTCAAAAGAATGATGTCACAGGTTTACAAGTTTAATCCCTTTCAATCTTTTTTTCTTTTTGGGAGGGGGGGGGGGGGTTTCTCTCAATCTTTTGATTTTATTCTACAAATTTTCGAACTGTGATCTAGATTTTGCAATGTAGGGCAATTTTTACGCATGAGGAAGCCGTTTTGTCATGTTGTCTGGAGTTTATTATTAGTCTGGGAGCAACTTATATTTTAAACACAAACAAAAAGAGTCAATCCCCCTCATTGAAAGTAGCATGACTTTTCAATTGGGGGGAGGGGCGTTGTCCCCCAGTTTATAGATATGATAATAGTAGGTAGGTAGGTAGGTAGGTTGTGAGTAAAAAATTAGTCTGATCCAAAAGCATGTGAACACCCTCCACTGTAAGTGAAAATAATATCACTTTTTGGAGGTCTAAATTCAGCAAAAATCGGAATATATAGGAATATAAATGCTGATTTTTGACCCACAACCTACCCAGATGGTTCTTAATCATTACCTTTAAACTTGACCATAACCTCTTACAAAATCATACTATTTTCAATTAAGGGGGGATCATTATTTGTTTGTTGTACTTAGTTTACAATATAAAGTGTGAAATTTAACATGGTCTTTACTCCCATCTGGGAAAGTGTCTGTAAAAGAGTTCAGGGAAAAACTGATGAAAGAATAATCGTCATAACCAACAATGCCTTTTTGATTCTCACTGGGGCATACTTGATAATTTCACACATACCTTATTAACAGTGTGAATTTCAATATTTGCTATTGAATTTAAAGGGGAACTTCACCCAGACATTGATGCACTCTCAGTGGATGAAGAAAAATACAATGATCAAACTGTGAAAATTTGAGCAAAATCCAACAATCAATTCAAAAGTTATGAGTTTTCAAAGTTTTGATTTAATCCCCTCATGGGCTCCTTAAATTGGCAACATATAGGCACAAAATGGCTGCCAACATGGAGAACTCTCCATTCACTTTGTACACAGAATTTCACATTTTCTTCTTTTTTCTAGAAAAGTAGACAATAATTCAACAAAATTCATTCCGAAATGCATGCAGAATCAAAATGTTCAAATCATATTTGAAGAGAAGAGTACAATTTTGTCTACTTTTCTAGAAAAAGAAGAAAATGTGAAATTCTGTGTACAAAGTGAATGGAGAGTTCTCCATGTTGGCAGACACTTTGTGTCTGTACGTTGCCAATTTAAGGAGCCCATGAGGGGTGTAGATCAAAACTTTGAAAATTTATAACTTTTTAATGGATTGTCGGATTTTCCTCAAATTTTCACAGATTGACCATTGTATTTTTTTCATCCACTAAGCGTACATAAATGTCTTGGTGAAGTTCCCCTTTAAGCTGAATTATACACAAAAACATAAATGTATCGTAGCAGAATTACGATAGAATAATGGATTTCACAGAATAAGTCTAGCTGAGCATCCACAATGTACAGACTATAATTCAAACAAACAACCAAAAATGAGATATTTAAGAGTATAAGAAAACCTTTTCAAAAAGCATATCATAGTTCATATTGAAGTTTTTATAAAAGATATTTGATGATGTTTCTAAATCACATTAGTCTGGCCTGATGTCGTATGAATGCAAATGAAATGTGGGAAGTAAAAAATAATGAATGTTGACTACTGAAGTTTGTTAAAAAAAACTGTAGAGAACTACTGGTAATCACAATTTCCATTGGATGAATGCATGAAATGTGTCTGGTTAAAAACCATAAAATTAGTAGTTCACCAATAAAAGTTGTATTTTCTTCCTGGAACAAGGAATTGGTTGACTAAATCAAAAGATTTCTGTCAAATTGCTTGTTCTACAAATCTGTCCAGTCAAAGATGAAATTCAACCAAACGTCCATGTAAATACATGAAGTTCAAATATTTACCAACTTAAGATTTTTGCAAATATACATGATCCAGATTAGAATGCACCGGAAGATAAGATAATATGGTTTACACCATGACAATTTCATTGATAAAATGCTGTTTTATTTGATAAGTGCCCAAAGAGGATTCAATACGTAGAACATATATCAAGCAACAGGCATACAAAAATTTAACTTTGTTGCATGGACATCACATTAGTTTTACATAAATTTTATTTACAGGAAATCATCGGGTATCGAATTGCAAATATATGCCAACATCTTTGAAGAATGCTGGATGGGACATCAATTTTCCTTGTGCCATTATTGAATTATTTGCCTGATGTGAAAAATGCACATATTTGTAAATGTATTTTAAGCTCATGTGTGTCACTAAAATTCACTGAATCCCATGAACATACCCAGCATAGGAAACACATGAAGACCATTGGACAAGTTAACTTAGAATGGCAATCAAAATAGCCCCTAAAAGCTCTAAAACCCCTATGTTTTGGAAAACTTTTTTGTTCAGCTACCCCAATAAAACCTCTTCAAGAGTTGAAAAAAAAACTTTGTACTGAATATAATGTATATTATGGAATATTCATAAATGTAAACAGATTTGCAATGCAATGTGGGATGCAAAATATGAATAGTTTTTTTTTTAACAAATATCATAAACCTTGATGCAGTGCAATGCATGACCACTCAGCTGCAATATTTTAAGGCACTGCTTTACATTATGGCTGATACAATTTTTTTCAACTGCTTGTCTGTTTGATAAAAAGTGGCCCCTTTAATGAGCAAAATAGCCCCAAGATATATTCAGCAGTGGCCCCAATGCAAAAGAAAAAGTACCCCGGAAAAAAATAAACAGTTAAATAACAAAAATTAAAGAAGGAATTCCTATACTGGAAATACAAATTGAACTGTACTGATTACCTTTAATACAATCATAGCTGATAGCATTGAAAACCATCAGCCATATCATACACAAAACAAATAGTCATAGGTGAGAAAACAAGTGAAGGTAAAAGGTCAGAGTCAAACTAATGAGAAAATTCCTAGAAAAAAATATGACTCCATTCAATGTTCCACTTTACTGACATTTTGCAGGAAAGTAGGGAAGTGAGAGGCAGAAGGAAAGGGTTGAAAGGACAGAGGGGTTAATGTAGGGAAATGGGGAGGAGAAGGACAATAGGTAGAGGAGGAGAGGATGAATAAAACAAGGTGGAGGATGAGGGAGAGTGAAGGGGAGGAGAAGAGAATGAATAAAAAGAAGAGAAAATAGAAGTTGTTGAGGAGGAAGGAGAAGCAGATATAAAAAAGGAGGAGATAGAAGAAGGTGGACAGGAACTAGAGATTGAGGAGCAAGAGGAGGAAAGGATGTGGAGGGAAAAGGAGGGAGAGTTGTAGGAAGAAGAGGAACAAGAGGCAATAGTTGAAGAGAATGAGGAGCCCCCAAGGGCGAGAAGCTTAAGGAGGTTGGGAGAAGGAAGAATAAGATAAGGAGGGATATAATAATATATAGCATTCAAATACGCCATCTCTCTAGTCACCTATTCAGAGGCGCGTGACAAATTATCTAATATTATTACCCGGCCATAGGATAGCTGCCAAGTAGGCGCTTCTGCATTTAGAAGAATAAATTCCTGCCGGTACCCATTCACCTCACCTGGGTTGAATGCAGCACACTATGGGTAAATTTCTTGCTGACAGAAATTAACGCCCTGGGAGAGATTCAAACCACCGACCCTCTAGTTAAGAGGCGAGAGTCCGAACCACTACACCACGATGCTCCCATACATGTATATCAGGAGGATGAGAGAGGGAGAGGTCAAAGAGAAGGATGAGAAAGAGGAGGCACAGAAAGAAGAAGAAAGGATGTAGCAGTCAAGGAGGACGAGAATGCCAATGGAGAAGTGGAGAAGAGAAAGGGGGTTACAATGGGAAAGAAGGAGAGAGAGAGAACGCAGTGCTGGATGATAATGAGGATAGAGAGATGGAGGAGGAATTAGCAGTCAAGGAGGACGAGAAAGCCAATGGAGAAGGGGGAGAAGAAGAAGAGGGTTACAATGGGAAAGAAGGAGAGAGAGAGAACGCAGTGCTGGATGATAATGAGGATAGAGAGATGGAGGAGGAATTAGCAGTCAAGGAGGACGAGAAAGCCAATGGAGAAGGGGGAGAAGAAGAAGAGGGTTACAATGGGAAAGAAGGAGAGAGAGAGAACGCAGTGCTGGATGATAATGAGGATAGAGAGATGGAGGAGGAATTAGCAGTCAAGGAGGACGAGAAAGCCAATGGAGAAGGGGGAGAAGAAGAAGAGGGTTACAATGGGGAAGAAGGAGAGATAGAGAGAGAGAACACAGTGTTGGATGATATTTGAATTGAATTGAATTAATTTTATTTCCTTTTTCATATACATAATCAATACAAAATAACATCACAAGTAAAAGAATAAAGGAGGCCAGTACCCTGAGAGCGCAGCTTGTGTTGGGATCGCCTTTACAACAAAACAAAGTGAAACAAAATCATCTCTTTAAAGAAAATTAAAGAAAATAAATTATTACATATTATGTAAGGAGGATAGAGAGTTGGAGGAGGAATAAAGGAGGGAAGATGAGGGTGAGAAAGAAGATGAGGAGGATGGAGAAGTACTGTAAATAGAGAGAAACAGGAGATGATGGAATATGAGGAATAAGCAATATGGGTAGGTCAAGAAGGAGAAGGAGAAGGATGGGAAGAGTCCAATGATGCCAGGCATTGAAAAGGACATTAGGAATGAAATAAAAAATAGGAAAATTGTAAAACAAAAAAAAACAAATGGATTGTTTGGAAGATTATACCAAACAGCAGAAACATGTATGTAGACAGATAAATATGGAAGGAAAGAAATTATATAGCTGCTCAACAAGAGAGGGAGCTAGTCCACTGACAGTCATGGCAGTGAGGAAAGCACAAACTCAACCTTTGCAACCTAAATTTGTATATACACTTATCCAGAACGTCTTTGGTTCTCAACTACTGCACTATTGCCATGCAAATGTGCACACAATTAGATAATCAGAAAGAGTACAAATATACGTCATCAGATTTATTTTTTGTATTCATATATTTTGCTAATTCATAAATTAGAATACATTTCTCTGCTCTAAATCAGATGAGATGATGGAAGGCTGACTGTTGATATTTGTTTTGTTCTATTCTATTCTAATATTAGCTTGTGTAAAATGTTAATGCTTATTTCACTTAATGAATGTTGTATTACAGTTGCCTTTAATGTCTGAATGAGCTGGAAGCTGTTTTAAAGCCCGAGTAAAGTTTTGGTAAAAGCGAATATTTTCATCGCCAAATTTTGTCTTCAAATCTATATAAAATGAAACATAATATCATGAACATGTTGTACAAAAGATTGTGCGAAAAATGAACAAGTTTGGGAAAAGTTATAACCTAAAAATGTGCAAAATATTTCAGTGCTGTGTCCCCCGACACTAATTCAATATTTTCTTTCTTGATAAAGGACAACTTTGCATGGACAGAATTGGATGAAAATTTCAGAATTTATTCTCTGTGTATCTATTTTAAATTATCAAATCTTGGAAATAACTTTGTATATGCCCGATAACAAGCAAAATATTGTTATAACCAAGAGAGGGCGCTAAATACGATTTAAGGGTCAAATTCAAATTTTCAAAAGAATCAACTCGTAGAAAAACCTGCTATGGTCTCAAAATGTGTATAAGAATTATATGTCATGATAAATATCCCCAAAATTCACGTTTCATAATCTTTACCGAAACTATACTTGAGCTGTAATAACTCCATGTAAATGATCAAGATTTTGAACTTTTTAGATTTAATAATAAATCCTAGAGAAATCAGAAAAAGATGATATTCTAGTTTTTCGTCATTCATGAATATTGAAATTTATGGCGGCCCTAAAGTGACAAGACTGTCATAAATATTTGTATCAGAGGGGTTTTTTTTGCAATTCAATCATTAAAAGATACAGTAAACTGGGTACAAGCACTTTTCAATTGGGGGAACAATTTGCAATTTGTCAAATGAAGTGTGAGTTTTAAATTGTGAAAACAGTATGCTGATTTTTGCGGCAAAAGTATGTCTCCTTCATGTCTCTACAGAATAATAATAATAATAATAATAATAATAATAATAATAATAATAATAATAATAATGCAATGCAGTTTTTATATAGCTCTAATTACATCTGATAAAGGTCTCTAAGCGCTCTACAACTGATACAGTATTATTACCCTAGCTTTAGCAATAGCAGCTTGTGTACTTACCTGTGATGTGGAGTTCGCTGGGCAGAAAGTGGCGGTAGACATGGGGTACTTGAAACTCCCCCTGGGACGAACAGGTCACAGATGCAAGGAGGAAGCACTCATCACCATCTGCATCATTATATGAACCTCTGTGAGACAAAAATAAATGCAGAACGGTGAATCGTTGGACAGAAACTTGAATGTGTGAGACATTATTGGCAGCACTTTCACTGCTTTACTTGGCAGGGTTACACAGGGAGCAAAACTTAAATTGTACACATTGACAAGATTCAATCTAATTGAACTGGTGATTTGGAGTTGACTGGGGAAAAAGTGGCAATAGACATGGGGTACTTGAAACTCCCCCTGGGATGAACAGGTCACAGATGCAAGGAGGAAGCACTCATCACCATCTGCATCATTATGTGAACCTCTGGAAGACAAGAATACACGCAGAAAGTTGAATCGTTCAAAAAAAACTAGAAAAGGTCTTTCCCAAATTATATGTTAACAGGAACGGAAAAAAATTGGCCAGCAAAACAAAATAAGTTTGAGGAAAATTGGACAACTAACAACAAAGTTATTATACATTTTTAAAGATTTTAAAACACAGGCAAATCGGTGAACATTTTCAGGCATGTTGCCAATTTGATGACCTCGTGGGTGCACTACTAGCTATCAAACTTTTTTTTCTCTGCTCACCAAATTTTCCTGGTACTGTTATCTCTAACCTTATTTCTGTTAAACTGGTTTCCACTAAAGTGGTTTAACTTCATAGATGTAAACAGGCTATCATGGCCACCCCATACGACATGGCCAGTTACATAATACTTGAATCTTGATGAAGTATCAAACATCAAGTTCCCCAATGTGAATGTCATATTATAGCGCTTTTCAGTATTTGTTAAATTGGTCGAAAGGTAGTAGGACTGAAAGTCATGTAGTGAGCCTTTACTTGATGTGAATACACTATTAAGGCCATCTCACACTACTAGACCTTCAGTCTTACGACCTTACAACCAATTGCACAAATACTGAAAAATGATGTTACGCGTCGTCTCACAGCGAGGTACTTGATACTTGACGTGAAACTGTAGTATCCAACATCAAGTTCCTCGCCTAGAGATGACGTATTTCAGTATTGGTAAAATTGGTCGTAAGGTAGTAAGACTGAAAGTTGTGTATTAAGTGGTAGCCTTTACGTGTCAACTAACCTCTTGTTGGAGACAAACGTCACAGCATCGACCAAATAGGAACACAGAAGAGAGACAACAGATGGCAGATCAGAAGCCTGGATAAGGAATCAAAGAAATATTGTAGAGGCACGTTTCATCAAAAGGTTTTAAAAACTCGTTGCTATGATCATTAGGTGCACCACCCCTTTATTGCCGGTAACCCTCATCAATTGGCAGGGTTTGAATGTTTTTTTCCTCCTAATCTTCTGGCAAACTTTCAGGATGTCAGAAACAACCCTTCCGTTTTTAAAGATGCATACAATCTGCATGTACAAGTAAGTAGGCCCATTACCTGTGGGTGAGTTGCATAGTAATATATGTCATCTACTATGACACCATGAAGTTTGCCTGAAATAGCAATGGGTAAGGTATGTAAACTTGAAATATTGTTGCTATGTCAGAAAAACTTTGGGCAAAATTTCAGGCTGCCAAGAACAACCTTTGTGTTTTTGAGTCTGCATAAAATTTGTATCTTCAGTCAAACCTCTCTTTGCAGCCACCTTTCAACAGAGGCTACCTGTCTACAGAAGCCCCCTTTTCTGTTTCCCTTGAGTGGTCACTATAGACAGGTTGGCATCTATTAGTAAAGTGGCCTATCACCTGTCGGTGAGTTGCTTAATGCATGAAGTTTGCCTGACATAGCAACAGGTAAGGTATGCAAACTCGAAATCTTGTTGCTATGTCAGGAAAACTTCAGGTAAAATTTCAGGTTGTCAAGAGCAACCTTCAGCTTAAAGTGGGAAAAGGAAGAAAGGGCCTAAGAAATTCAGTTTTATGCCATTAGGGAATTTTGTTCTTCCCAAATACAATATTTTTTAGTTCATTACATTTAGACCTAGCGTTTAGGAGAAAAACAATTTTGAAAATCCTGGTCAGATGTATCGAGAAATACGCGAGTCGTGAGGTAAATTGAACACACTCGGTGACGTCATGGAAAAAACATTGTTTGAGCGTGTAATAAACGACATACAGTATACTATTGGGCAGGGTGGCCGTGGGAGGGGATTCTTAAATCAAACAGCTCAGTGACAAGTTATACTGCATTATGTGGGCAATATGGAATTAGAAATGTAAAGAAATAACATCATACTACATATCACTGCCCTTTAACTGAACAAATCACCATTTTATATGCACTAATAAAGTATTTTATGTGTATATGGGATGGTTGAATCGACTCGGGATAAGAGGATATATATGCATGGGTGAACGTGTATTACGTACGTACGCGTGCGGCAGTGCGAAATCGACGATTCTCAGTTTTGATTACTTCGACGCGTTTATCTGTCATTTTCGAGACTTGTTTATCAGTTTTTTTCCGGGAGATTTTTCCCTAACGTAATTAAGTTTTGGTAAGAGGAAGCAGCAAACACTTGGAGTATTATTTCTACCGTATTTGTATCGCCTTTGTTAGTTTTCTTAATCATTTGTGACTTGTATATGGTGAAATTTTCGTTTTGGTGTGGACCGTGGGTGTGAAGAGCAGTGTGAACGTACTGTTGTGCGATGGAGCCCCCGCCTGACCGGGGGAGCGAGACGCCAACCGATACATTGCGCTGTATTTTCCCAAGAACTATATGTACAGAGTATCGGCTGAAACATCAAACTTAGAAGAGGGAAAATGCATGATTATACCGTTATTAAGCCCACTTCCGTCATGGAATATTGACATATATACAGAGTGATAGCTTTCTTTAAAGGACATAACATTTCAATAATTGTCTCTTTCTGAAAAATCACGCAAATTACACAAATCTCACATACGTGATGGCAAGCGAATGAATGTGGATCGCACAGTACGAATGTGTTTGGAAATCTGGTCATCATACCGTCATCATTTAGTGGGTAAATTACAATGTTTTCATCGGAATTCATCTAAAATTTTGTGTCCATATATGCTTTATGATGTAACAATCAATATGATGTGAAGACATTTAAAAGTTGTGCAGAAAATTTCGAGTAATATCAAACAAAGTTGCACATTATGTACTGCGGCATTGATCTCTCCATATCTCGTCCATTGAATGGAGCAGACGACGCTCGCAATGTGTTTTTTCCGTGACGTCACATGGATACTCGAGAAAAGTACAAGGGATTGCTCTCTCTGTGAACATGGTGCCCCTCCAAACTAAAAGTCTGATAACTCCACTTCTGGTGGGTCAATTTAGAAGGGGTAAAAAGGAGATTGTTCTTAAAACTACAGGGTCTCGGAATAAACATCTCTCATTCTCATCCAGCCGCCCCTTTAACCCTAACTAGGCCGGGCTATTTTGAGAGTTCTCAGAGCCGGAGGGGGGCCTCCCAGGCTCCCCCCTTCTGTTCTCGGCCGTCGATCGAGCTATCGCCGCGAAAATTCGCATGCGAGTAGAGTATCATGTAAACTACAAATTTGCATCATCAGATTTTGGAAAAAATACATTGTTTATTCTTAATTAATTAATTATGCTAATATATGCATACAAATGTATTTTATGCTCTAAATCACAAAATACTGGTTATAGAAAGCTAATTTTTGGTATAGGTATTCCTGGTATCATATCTAACAATACCACATAAAAACATTGCACCGACAAATTTAATTTCTTATGTTTTCTATTGTCTTTTTCAATTTCTTATGTATTTCATTGTTTTTTCAACCTTATGTTTTCTATTGTTTTTTGAGCAAAATTGATTGCAAATATTTTTTCAAGCACAATTATGCTAAAATGAAAATTTGATTTCAGTCACTGAAAGCCTAAATATCAATTTTAATGTGAATTAATTGAAAAAACACGATTTGCATTGACTTCGTACACAAAATCACGTTTTGGAGCAGATTTGAGGCTGACATGCGTGTATAAAATGTTACGTAACATCGCAACGGTTGGTCCGATTTTCGTGAAAATGGCCTTAAAAGTTGCGGGAAACTTGAAAGAAAAAAGTCAGTGAGCCGCGTTATCAGAAATTTTCTCGCGGCGAAACGATCGCGAAATCTGTCGAGGGGGGGCCTCCCAGGCCCCCCCCCCACTACAGGCAGGTTTGACTGTATGAATAAACAGGCCTATTACCTGTGGATGAGTTGCATCTATATTGTCTATAATCACAGCGCGAGGTAGAGGTAGTGTGTAGTCCACAGAGGTAGCTCAATAGACTAGATCTGTCTTGAAAAAACCTTGATAAACACAAGATTCTAGTTTGCATACCTTACCTGTTGCTATGTCTGGCAAGAATTCTGGATATCAAGAGCAACCTTTCTGTCTACAGAACATATATCATTTGGATCAACCGTCAACCCTGTATACCAACCGTCTGTACATAGCGACCACCTGTCTATAAAGATCACCTTTTCTGTCTCACTAGAATGCATATGTAAACAAACCTGTCTATAGAGACCACCTGCTGCTAAAGGACCCAATTTCTGTCTTCTTTGGATGGTCTTTATAGACAGGTTTGACTGGTTTATTACCTGCGGGTGAGTTGCATAGTAATCTATATTGTCAACTATGACAGCGTGAGGTAGAGGTGTTTTAGTGTGAAGTCCACAGAGGTAGTTCAATAGGCTAGACCTGTCTTGAAAGTACCTGAATAAAAGGAAGATACAAATTTCATCAGTTACCTAATTGAAATATATTTCTTGCCTTATCCCAACATGGATAAATACTGATTGCTTGTGCGTTACTGAAATGCTGTAAAAAAAAAAGAAAAAAAAAAAAATCATAGGCATAGTCCAGTAGGAAGCGAACCCACGATCTCCTGATGACTGGACAGTTGTCTTATCACTAGCCCTACAGATGCGACAGAAATTTTCACATCCTGCTTTTTATCCCTCAAAAAAAAATAATTATTAGAAGGCCCCAACAGACTCCAATTTTGGAGATTTTCAGGTGGACATTATTTTTACCTTCAATCTATATTTTAAAAGTATGGAAAATGCAGCTGGACATCTGCAAATTTCATCCAAGTATTTTCTGTATAAATTGTTGATACAAATTGTAAAGAACTAATTTTCCTAAAAATCTGTCTCATTCCACTGGTAATTTACTTCATCTTAAGAAAATATGAACAATTTAATATTTTACTTCAAACCGGTGTGGACCCACTACGTGGAAATAAGAATACAGTCAAACCTGTCCGTAGTAACCACCTGTCTACAGTGGCCATCTAAATTGGTTCCCTCTCAATGAAAATATGTGAAATAGATCTTATCTATGGTATGGTATGGTATGGTATGGTACTTTATTCGCAATCAGTAAAAAGACATACACCTGTATAACATATATAATACGAAATAAGAATACATTTGACAAATTTACATGTGAACAAAAATAACTTGCAATTAATAAGATTGGCTGGATAGCCCTTTCAGAAGAATAAAAATAAATAATTCTGTTCTTCTAAGGGATGCACTGGCTGTTTTTCTGTTTCTATTGGAAAAGTTTGACTGTAGGCAAAAAATATGGTCTAAGGTGGCAAGTACGGAAAATTAAAACAACTATGGCTTACATGATGTTGATTTGCTTCATCAGAAGCGGATCAGGAATGGAAGCGCCCTCTACTGCTGGTGGCAGAGACTGAAACTTTGTTGGCGTAATGTAGGTCACACAGTGACCTTCCTGGGCCAGAGAAACTGCACACTGGAACAAGAGTGCTGTCTTTCCACTGTAAATAAAATAATATCATTATTTAATTTTTTCTTTAATCAAACAAATAAGAAAACTAAACAATGTCAAAATAACAACCTTACATTATCATTATTTAGCACAACGATTTATGAAATTTATCATCACCACCAGGGCTCTACAAATTCACTTGCTGAAACGCAAGTGGCAACAAACTTGAGCCATCAAGAAGTGGTATTAGAAAGTTTTCCCGTTCTTGAAAATCATTTTCTTAATTGTCAGTAGCAAAGCATTTGACCAGCTTCGCAGATAGTTCAGCCCAATTTTATTAATTCAAGTTTTGGGTGAGAAAAATGGAAGTTTGGGTGAGCGAATGCAAAAAAAGGCCACTTTCCCGACTGCACAAATGATTCAAACAATTCTCATTGGTGTACTCTAGCTTACAATCGTCATAATCCTCATCACTATCATCATTCAATACACCATCTTCATTAGTCTCATCCCAATCCTAACCATCTTAATCACCACCATCATCATCATCATCATCACCATCATCGTCGTCGTCGTCGTCATCATCATCATCATCATCACCACCATCATCATCATTATCATCATCATCATTATCACCATCTGTATCATCACCACTATCATCATGATCATCATCATGATCATCATCACCATCATCACCATCATCACCACCACCTTCATCATATCATCCTCATCACCATCCTCACCATCATCGTCATCATCATCATCATCATCATCACCATCATCATCATCATTATCATCATATCATCATTATCACCATCTGTATCATCACCAAACATCATCATAACCATCATCACCACCATCATCACCATCATCACCATCGTCATCAATTATCATATCATCCTCATCAGCATCCTCATTGTAACCTCCATCATGCCCGTCATCAGATCATAAAGACATAATCAACATCTTCATCATCACCACCAACAAATAACATCATTATCACATAAACTGTCATCACTTTACATCATCATCATCCTTATCAAGCATCAGGCATCTTCGTCACCATCTTCACTTTAGCAAGCATGAGCCTGAGTAGTTCGATTATATCCAACTTTCGAGCAAGGATTCATGAATATTAACGTTTTAAATCTGGTATTTCACATTTTACGTTAGTCAGCTATCCTACGTAAGATAAACATACAATGTAAATATAAATGTAAA
>BQKZ01011288.1:1678-24215 GCA_036244855.1 Temnopleurus reevesii | reverse complement strand
GGGGGGGGGGGTCATATGACTACCAAGCTTAGAAGTGGGTATTTGGCCATTACTATATTACATAGAGGTATATATACCTCTATGCTATATTACTACTTCTGTCATTAGAATTCATTGGAAGTAGTAGTCGTAGTATTACAATTAATATTTTCATTATTATTATTATTATTATTATTATTATTATTATTATTATTATTATTATTATTATTATTATTATTATTATAGTAATTATTATTACTACTACTCTATTGTCATTCAAGAAACATGTAAAAACTTGCCTGTTCACAAATCTTATCTTACTTACGTTTACTATTTTCTTATTGCGCCTTGGGTACTCCACAGAGGGGGTTAGACGCTATTCAAATAGCATTATTATTATTGATATTATTATAATTATTATTACTAAAACTAATATTTATATCATGATTATCACTATTATTATCATTATAATTATTATTATTACTGTTGTTGTTGATGTTATTATTGATGTCGTTATTCTGATTGTTACCATTACTATTATTGTTATTATTACTATTATTATTATTATTATTATTATTATTATTATTATTATTACTATTATCATTATTATTATTACTAGTATTATTATTATTATTATTACTATTATTATTAGTGCTATTATCATTCCTACTCTACTGTCATTTAAGAAAATTGTGAAAGATTAGGCGCTATACATGTATACATATATCATTATTATTATTACTGTTATTATTGCTATTGTTGTTAATACTAAAACTAATATTACTATTATGATCATCACTATAATCATCATTATCATTATTATTATTACTTATGTTGTTGATGTTGTTATTATTGATGTCGTTATTTTGATTGTTACCATTACTATTGTTACTCTTATTATTATTACTGTTATTATTATTGCTATTGTTATTAATACTAAAACTAATATTACTATTATGTTTATCACAATCATTATTATAATTATTATTATAATTATTATTATTATCACTATTGTTATTATTATCATTATTAGTATTATTATAATTATCATTATTATTATTATTATTATTATTATTATTATTATTATTATGATTACTATTATTATTATCATTATTAATATTATTAGATAAAACTCACCTTTATAAATTCAGCGGACTCAACAGTACCGTTTCCGTCTGTGTCGCAACTACTAATCTATTCACGGAGCTGATACCCTGGAACATTCTCACCGAGGGACTTCATAAGTCTTCCCAGCTCAGCAGCGGTTATGTGGCCATTACTATATTTCTACTACTATTATTAAAAGTAGAAGTAGTAGTAGTATAATTAGTATTTTCTGAATTATTATTCTTATCATAACTAATATTACTACTACTCTATTTTCAAGTCATTATTATTATCATTATTATTAGCATTGTTATTATTATTATTATTAGTAGTAGTAGTAGTAGTAGTAGTAGTAGTAGTAGTAGTAGTAGTAGTAGTAGTATTGTTATTATTATCATTATTAATATTATCAAATAAAACTCACCTTTATAAATTCAGCGAACTCAACAGTACCATTTTCGTCTGTGTCGCAACTACGAATCAATTCACGGAGCCTATATCCCGGGGTATTCTCACCGAGGGACTTCAGGACACTTGCCAGCTCAGCAACGGTTATGTGTCCATTTGCGTCCAAATCAATCTAAAAGAAAAAGATTTACACCATTGACATTTGGAACCTGATATGATAATAATAATAATAATAATAATAATAATGCGTCTTATTTACCCAGGGTAGCCGCTTCAGTTCTTTGAACTATTCTCCCAGCAGGCCCTGCAATAACATACAGCTATTATTATTACCCCAGTTTATTAGATTCTGACATGCATGCATACAATGTATGCACATTTTCCACTCCCTGGGGAGTATTCCAGCAAGGTGCTGGAGTTGAGGCACTCAATGCTAAATTGAGCATATGGTCACATCTAAACCTGAATAAATCAGAATACATTTGGTGGAGGCGCCGTACGTGGTGTAGTGGTCATGACTCTCGCATTTAAACTAGAGGGTTGCAGGTTCGAGTTCCACCCAGGGCGTTAATTTGCTTCAGGAAGAAACTTATTCAAAAAGCTGCACTCTACCCAGACACAATGATAAATCTCCATCCTACATATCAGAGCTTCTTTCACAGCACATGCCAACCCGCAGTCTCCGATCAGCAGACCAAGCATTGTTGTCGGAATCGCTCAGCCGTACAACCTGAGGCGATAGAGCCTTCTACATCTCTGGGCCAAGACTGTGGAATAGCCTTCCCCACTTTATCAGGAGAGCAGAGACACAATCAACCTTTGAGTCCTACCTACAGACCTATTTGTTCCCCATTACCTTGTCGTTAGAAGAATAACCAAATTGTACCACTACTGGGAGTTCTTGATCTGAAAGATAAACCATAACACTAATTAGGACATTGAAATCTATGAAACATTATTTTTCGAGTAATTGAGCGCCTTGAGACCGGCGCTACACAAGAGGCCATCATCATCATCATCATCATCATCATCATCATCAATACGAGTCCATACGAGTTTGCACGAGTATTTCACCATTCTAAAGGAAATCGTCAGCACATGTTGTAGGGTGACTCTATAAGAAATATTATAGATACCAAATTAATGCGGATCCATACAATTCAATACGAGTTGGTACGATTGTTTCATCATTCTAAGAAAATTGTCAGCACATGCCGTAGGATTACTCCGAATGAGAAATGGGATATAACGAGTTAATACCAGCCAATACGAATCACTATGAGTTGGTACGATTATTTCCAAATTAAACAAAAAATATTCAGTACGTGCAGTCGGATCATTTTGCAGGAAAAATGAGATAAGTAAAGTTAATAAGAGTCAATAAGAGCTAATATGAGCCAATGCGAGATGATACGATTATGATCATGAAGAACATTTTCAGCACGTGCAGACGTAGGATCACTCTGCTGGAAAAAAAAAAACACTGAGATATACCGAGTTAATACGAGCCAATACGAGTCAATACAACTTAATACTAATCTATACGAGTCAATACAACTTAATACTAATCTATACGAGTAAACACGAGGTCACACGTTTATCATGCACGTGATGTAGGATCAGTCTATAAGAGGAACGATATATTCCGAATTCATGCTAATCAATACGAGTTGATACGAATCATTACGAGTCAATACGAGTTGGCACGATTATTTCATTATTCTAGAGAGAATTTTCAGCGTGTGTTGTAGAATGACTCTAGAAGTGTTACATACAGAGTTAATGCGAGTCAGTACGATTCATTACGAGTCCATACGATTCACGTCACAAGGTAATCAGGAATATTATTTTTCATTAAAAATAATTTTTCTTCAAGTAAAGATATGTCTAAATGACGTCGTCAACTTGTCGTTAAAACGTCCTAATTACGTCTATTATAACCAGACGTACGTCTTCAAGGCGTCATAATAATACGTCTCTGTTGCGACTCCCGTTGGTACAAGTTGTTGTCTTTTAGACGTCATATCATAACGTCTTTAAGACGAACAACTCATCAGGAAAAGACAAGTTTAAGATGTCTTGAACACGTCAGTATACGAGTCAATACAAGTTGGCACGATTATTTCATCATTCTAAAGAAAATTGTCAGCATGGGTTGTAGGAAGACACTTTAACATGTTTAAGATAAATGATATGTACCGAATTAATGTGAGTCAATACGATTTAATACGAATCATTACGAGTCGACATAATTCTTTCATTATGAAAAACATTCTGACTACAACATTTTTGGATCATATGCCTCAGTAAGGTAAACGATATCCAGGAAGACAAAATCGATAGTTTGAAAACTAATCAGACGATCTTATCGGGGAAATATCTATACATGCCAACGAGACTTGCTTTGGTTGTTATGTAATTATATGGTGCCACTCTGTCGGGATGTTGTCTGGATGATTTTTCACCAAGATAAAAAAAAAAGACTTTACGCACGACTTTACGTTCGACTGGTACCCCTTCATGATGATTCATAATAGTGCGCGCATTCAGCGCAAGAACTGATACCATTCGAACGTTAAGTTGTGCGTGACTTTAAGAACGACTTGGTGGAAAACCTCCCTGAGATTTCCAGCAGTGGTCAGTCAGAATGTTTAAATGTCTATGCATACGTGTACATGGAATGGATAACATAATGACTTCTTGCGAGACCAGGGGCCTGTAACATAAAAAAGAAACGTTCAATTGTAAATGGATCGTATCTCTTTGTTACACGCTTTCCCCGTAGACTTAGGATTAATATTTATTTATATTCTCAAGGAATCTCATTAGATCCCTTTTAAATGATGAGAATACTTACGCTGAAGGGATAAAAGGTTAGCCCAATCCCGACCGGCGCAATCTGCATGAGAAGTATTCCATAGATTACGGAATCGCGAACATCACCAGAGAAATTAGTAATTCGACGCGGTGATCCTGAAAATAGAAAAAAAATAGATGATGATGATACTAATGATAATAGTCATATTACTTATCATAATGATGGTAATATACACACAATATTAGTTTGATGATAATAACAATGATAATAATACTACTATTAATTTTATTTTAATAGATATTCAACAATTACACTGGTTAAGAAAACTATACTTTTTGAAAGTTGTCTGTGATTTTTTTAGCTGTTGACCTGTGTTATGCTTAAGGAATGTAAGCCTTCAAAATATTTTTTAAAGAAAGATGAAATAATACATTATTGATTAAATATGTTTGTAATAAACAATCAATAATAGTAAGATTTATATTAAATAAATTGCTTTAATTTAAATAATTTAAATAATCAAGACCTTTCCAATATGGTTATAACGATTTTAATCATCAACTGTCATTTTCTTTTATATTTAAAATTTACTATGTCATTGTTTTTCAAGTCATTTGTTCTTTTTTTGTATGATTCTTGTCATTGGCCCGTATTCACAAAGGTGGCCTAACTTAAGCTCCTGCCTAAATCCCCGCCTAACTTCGGAAAATCGTGTGCTAAATTCAACCGAGGCCTAAATCGCACTTTTTGGTATTCACAAAGGTGGCCTAAGTGTTAAACCTGGCTTAAATCCCCTAAGCTGTGGCTTAAAGTTAGGCCGCTCAATGGGGTGGTTTAAATCCCCGCCTAACTCGACGACGAAAATTTCCCCGCTGAAATTGTGCAACTTTCTGGCAAGCGAGAGTGTAAATCCAAAGTGAAAAAAATCCTTTACCACAATTTATAGTACTGTTGTAAACGTTAGTTTTGCGTTCGGGCAAGCGTAATTATAACTTTAAATTCATATTTCTTATTGAACATAATATTTGTTAAAATCCTATTCGTGTATATAATTTTGTTATCTCTTATCAATGAACAATATTTCAGAAATAATCATCAAGAATTTATATGCAACGAGATAAATTCGTCGAGAAAAGGAAATATTTTTGCGCCGAATATCTTTTAAGCGGGACATAACAAGAAAAGAGATCTAATGCACTCATTCTATAGAGGTGATGAACCTATGTCATCAACACGTCATGTCACGTAACCCAAAGGTACTTGGCCAAAAATATAAGTGTTTTGAAAATTATAAGATATTTGTCAAATATTCATAATTTTCTTTTGTCCGTGTTTCATTAAACTTTTTTTATCTGTTTGTCTGATTTTTTTGAAATTTTTGGCCCAAGAAAAGTTTTAGTAAAAGTAAATATTTTTATCACCAAATTTTGTCTCCAAAACTTTATGAAATGAAATATAGTATCATTAATATGTTGCACAAAAAAATGTGCCAAAAATTAACAAGTTTTGGAAAAGCAATAACCTAAAGTGTGCAGAATATTTCCGTGTCGTATCCCCCGACACTAATTCAGCATTTTCCTTTTTTTTATAAAGGAAAATTTCCCATGCACAGAATTGGATATAAATTTCAGAATCGAATCTCTCTGTATTCCTGTTTTATCATGTTTTTGTCAAATTTACGAAATAATTTTGTATATGCTCCATAACAAGCAAAATATTGTTATAACCAAGAGAGGGCTCTAAATATGATTAACTGTCAAATTCATATTTTCAAAAGAATCAGGTCATAACAAAACATGCTATGGTTTCAAACTCTGTACAAGAATTCCATGTCGTGATAAACATGAATAAATCACATTTCTTAATCTTTATCAAAACTTTACTTGGGTTTAGTAGAGGAGGCGCCGTGGTGTAGTGGTCGCGACTCTCGCCTTTCAAGTAGAGGGTTGTAGGGTCGAATCCTAGTCAGGGCGTCAATTTCCTTCAGCAAGAAATTCATCCACATTGTGCTGCACTTAACCCAGGTGAGCTGAATGGGTACCTGGCAGGAATATTTATTCTTTGAAATGCCGAGTGCGCAGTGAATGGCTGCCGGGCTAAAGCCAGGGTAATAATAACTCAGCAGAGTGGATACGTGCGTTCTATAAATTGCATTTATTATTATTATTATTATTAGATTTTATATAAATTGCATTTATTATTATTATTATTATTATTATTATTATTATTATTATTATTATTATTAGACTTTACCGAATTTCTGCAGCTGATAGTTGACCCATCGAAGCAGAATATCCTCAGGACTTAAAACCTCAATGTCATATATAGATTCTCCATCTTTGAGAAGGTGAATCAAGCCAGGTGAACTGGAAATATCGATCTTTGCAAACAGACCAATCTGTATGATACACGCAAAAATAAAGTTTGGCGGTAAACTGGAAATATTTGCACATTAATATTAATTCTCTAGTAAATGAGACATGAACAATATCAAATGGGCATTCAGAATTTCACCATTAGTGGAGTTGGCAAAGCAAACACGAGAACCAAAATGTATCGTTCTTTTCAAACAGAACAGAATTGCAGTAAGAACAAGAGATTTGCAGTTATTCTTACACTTATATTCTGCACTTAAATGTACATGAACAATACGAAATGGACATTCACAGTTTCATCACCTAAGGTACACATAAGAAATAAAATTTTGCGGTAAACTGGAAATATTACCACATTAATTCTGTAGTAAAAGAGATGTGAAGAATACAAAAGGGTTTACCACAATTTCACCACTTTGCAGAAGGCGAAGCAAGCACGATGAAAGGAATAGATTGATCTTTGCAAACAGTTTAACATGCATGGTACACAAAAAGAGAAATTTTGTGGTAAACAAAATGTAAAATTTGAAGAAAGCATTAACTGATGACGAAGAGACATTTTCAATAATGAGCAAAAGAACTTCGCGGTAAGCAAAGTACATATAACAAGCATGAGAAACCAAACATATTGATCTTTGCAAACAGACCAACCTGAGTGGTACACAAAAGAAATACAATTTTGCAGTAAAAAAACGAATATTCGGTAAAAGAAAACAAGTATACAAAAATTGAAAAATTTCGGTAAACATGTCACACCCATGGTTTTCATAAATACCAACCAGGGCCCCGTAACATAAAGGTTTGCGATTAAATGCTGATCTGATAGCGAATGATATCAATCGCAAGCCTTTGGTAAATCATGTACTAAAGTTTGCAATTGATCGCAAAATCAAATAACTTCAAATAGCGATTAATCGCAAACCTTTATGTTACGGGGGCCCTGATATCCATATGGGAAAACACCAGTTTAATTTAACACCACACTCTTTCCAGTGCACGATATACATGAGCTACACTCTTAAGCCCCGGTCACATAGGATCCCGGAAGCAACACGATTCACCCTGACTCGTTGTTCTGGGGCAGTTAGCTGTGAATTAACAAAGAGTCGGGGTGAATCGTGTTGGATCCGGGGTCCTACGTGACCGGGGCTTTAGCAGTGATTCCAACACCTACCCTAATAATCTGCCAGAGTAGACCAAGCACAAGATGTTCCCTTCCTTGGATGAGATCCTCTGGTCCGATGTTAGTTGTTGTGCATCCGATAGAAGTTGCAGAGTTTAGCACAAGAACTTGGTTCTCCTGTATGAGGTGTACATTTAATATTCCTTTATTGATTGCTCTCTCATCGATGGTACCCTGCACTGACAGGTTGATCAGTTTGCTGAAAAAAAAACGTTTTGAAGCGTCACAGTGAGATACTTCAAAGTTTGGGTAAAATGCTACCCGCCATCATCATCACCATCATCATCATCCTTCTACTCATCACCAACATATCCTTCTACTCCTGCTCCTCCTCCTCCTCCTCCTCCTCCTCCTCATCATCATCATCATCATCATCATCATCATCATCATCATTACCATCATCACCAACATTACCATCATCACCATCATGGTTTTTCTCGGTTAGCTGTGCGTTTAATCTTCTGTTTTCGATTGCTTTTTCATCAATGGTATTCTGCACTGACTCCCTGAAAAAAGGGAGCAAATTGAATTTCGAAGGTCACAGTGAGATATTTGAAAATTCCATCCTGCTCCTCATCATCATCACCATCACCATCATTACAAATACCACCATCATCATCATCATCATCATCATCATCATCATCATCATCATTATCAAAATACTATTAATCTCCATCATTATCATCACCATCACAATCACCACCACTAATACCATCATCATCAACTTCATTATCCTCCTAGTCCTCCTCCTCCTCATCATTATCACCCGAAGTTTAACGCCAGAACTCGATTATTCACAATAAGGTGTACATTTAATCTACCCTTATTAATTGCTCTCTCATCAATCGTATCCCGCACTGACAGGTTAATCAGTTTAATGGGGATTTTTTTTTAAGCGTCACAGTGACATACTTCAAAGTTTGGGTAACATGCTACATGCTGTCACAATCTCCATCATCCTCCGCATCACCAACATCCTTCTACTCCTCCTCATCATCACCATTATCATCCTTATCACAATCCACATAACCATCATCGTCATCATCATCAAAATAATTTTCTGACTTGCGTTAAAACGCAACTTTTCATGCAATCGGGCCCAGAACTTGGTTCTCCTCGATCAGGTGTACGTTTAGTCTTCCCTTGTTGATTGCTCTCTCATCGTTACAGTGACATACTTCAAAGTTTGGGTAATATGCTACCCGCCATCATCATCATCACCACTATTATCGTTCTCATCACCATCCTCCTCCTCATCATCATCATCCTCATCATCATCACTCTCATCACCCTCATCACTATCATCGTCCTCATCACCATCGTCGTCCTCATCACCATCATCCTCCTCCTCATCATCACCCTCATCATCATCACCCTAATCACCATCGTCATCATCATCATCATCATCATCATCATCACTATCATTATCATCATCATCATCATCATCACCACCATCATCGTCATCATCACCATCACCATTATCCTCATCACCATCCTCCTTCTACTCATCATCATCACCATTATCCTCCTCATCACCATCATCATCCTCATCATTTTCATCACTATCATCGCTATCATGACAACCATCATTACCCTCATCATGATCGTCATCAGTTCCTTTATCATCATAACAATATCATCATAATCATAGCTATCATCGCTGTCTTCATCATGATTATCTCCCTTCTTGCCACTCTCAACATCAATTATCCATAATCATCTTCATAACCATCACCATTACCATCACCATCACCACCATCATCACAATCATCGTCATCATAAACATCACAATTAACATCGTTATCATAACCACCATGAGCAGCCTCATCTTGATGATGATAATGACGATGACGATGATGATGATGATGATGATGATGATGATGATGATGATGATGATGATGATGATGAGGATAATGATGATGATGATGATGGTGGTGGTGGTTATGAAGATGATGATGATGATGGTGGTGATGAGGATGATGATGATGATGATGATGAGGATGATGATGATGATGATGATGAGGATGATGATGATGATGATGATGGTGGTGGTGGTTATGAGGATGATGATGATGATGATGATGATGATGATGATGATGATGGTGATGGCCTCTCGTATAGGGCCGGTCTCCGCCTCAGTATGGCGCTCAAGGCGCTCGAATTACTCAAAATAATGTCTCACGGATTTCACTCACCAAAGAAAGGCTGCATCCTTTGAAGCCTCAAAGAGTCAGTCTGTTGCAATCGGTAGCTTGTCGATCCCTCATCTTTATCATCTTCATCACCATCACCATTATGATCATCATCATTTTTACCATTATCATCTCTATGATCACTATCATCATCATCTTTATCATCATCATCGTCATTATCATAACTACCATCACTACCATGACGATGACAATGATGATGATGACGATGATGGCGCTCATGGCGTCCGAATTACTCAAGATAATGTCTCACGGATTTCACTCACCAAAGCAAGACTCCATCCTTTGAAGCCTCAAAGAGTCCGTCTGTTGCAATCGGTAGCTTGCCGGTTCCTGTTAGATCGGCGTCATTTCGAAGTACCATATTGATCCAGTCTGGTGATAAGCAAAAATAGAGCAATGCAGAAATTTTTTGGTTATTTATTCATTGACAGCCCAAGCAAAATTTTGGTAAAAGCGAATATTTTTACCGCCAAATTTTGTCTCCAAATCTATATCTATATAAGTTTTGGAAAAGCTATGTAAACTAAAATGTGTAAAATATTTCAGTGCCGTGTCCCCCGACACTAATTCAATATTTTTATTCTTGATAAAAGGACAACTTCTCATGCACAGAATTGGATGAAAATTTTAAAATTTAATCTTTGTATATTCCTTTTATCATGATTTTGTCATATCTCGGAGATAACTTGGTAAATGCCCGATAACAAGCAAAATATTGCTATAAAAGAATCAGCTCGTAAAAAATGCTATGGTCTCAAATGTGTATAAGAATTATATGTCTCTCTCCTCCGTCTCTCTAGCTCTCTGTCTCTCTCTATACATGTACGTATCTTTCTCTCGCACTCTCTCTCTCCTTCCTCTCTCCCCACCCCTCCCCCTCCTTCATCACCCGTCCCCCCGTCCCCCTTCCCACTTTCGGGCTTACCTGTAAATACCACCATCTTCTCTTGGGAATGCGAATGTTGCGTTCCTTCAGTGTTTTCCAGTCCCATCTGTCTCCCTCCCTCCCTTGATCCCTCTCTCTCTCTCTCTCTCTCTCTCTCCCTTCCTCTTTGAATCTCTTCCCTCCCTCCCTCTCTCGATCTCTCTGGCTCTCTCACTCTCCTCCCCTCCCCCTCTCTCCAACATCCCCCTTCTCCCCCCCCCCCCCCCCCCCCCCCCCCCCCCCCCCCCCCCCCCCCCCCCCCCCCCTCTCTCTCTCTCTCTATAAATGCGGCCGCCGCCTCTTCGGAATACGAATGTTGCGTACCTTCAGCGTTCCCGTCTTCTGATTGGGATCCTACTGAAAACAGTCTTTCGACTATATTTTCCCCACCCCCCCTCTCTCTATATATATGTGTCTATCTCTTTCTCTCTCTCTCTTTCTCTCTCTCTCTCTCTCTCTCTCTATCTATCTTTCTCTCTCTCTATCTATCTATCTATCTCCCATCCCTCTCACCCTCCTCCCCTCCCTTCTCCAGCTCTCTAGATATCTCTCCCCTCTCCCCTTCCTCTCTGACTCCCATCCCCGGCTTACCAGTAAACGCGACTGCCTCCTGTTGGGAATACGAATGTTGCGTTCCTTCAGCGTTTCCATCTTCTGATTGTGATCCTTCTGAAAACCGTCTGACTCTCGAGACTAGAGACATGAACTCGTTACTCAGCACGGGCGTTCCTTGTTGCTCATAAATCTATGAATCAATTCAAATCAAATCAAATTATTTTCATTTCTTTCCGTAGTCATAAATAATGAAAATGATAATAATTTCATAAAAAAACATCGAACAGATTCATAAAATTACAAATGATAAGAAAATACATATTGCATGAGTAAGGCTGCAGACCAGGAAGGAAAAAGATCGTTATATAAGGCTGACCCCATGATAATACACAGCATTTATATAGCACTTAATGCGAAGTATTTCGAAGCGCACTTTAACTATTTTCTTATTGTGTCTTAAGCACTCCATACAGTGTATAAGGCGCTATATCATTACCATTAGGATTGTTATTAATACTATTATTATGAATGATGATAATACCACTATTATTTAGTAAAACTAATATTACTCTTATGATTACAACTATTATTACCATTATTATTATTATTATTATTATTATTATTATTATTATTGTTATTATTATTATTGTTTTTGTTGTTGTTGTTATCAGATAATGCTCACCTCCACAAATTCAGCAAATTCGATTGTGCCATTTTTGTCTGTGTCGCAACTACTAATGAATTCACGGAGCTTATATCCGGGGACATTCTCACCGAGGGAGCTCATAAGACTGCCCAGCTCAGCAGCGGTTATGTGACCATTCGCATCTAGATCAAACTAAAAAGGAAAGGAAAAAGATTGAACACCAATGACATTTGGAACCTGGAGCCGATTGCTCGAAATTGTCTTAGCTATCCTCTTCTTGCTAAGAAGTCTTAACTTCTTGTGCCACCCTGGTAACATAGAACACGATATAAACTATTTTCGAAGAATTAAGTCGAACGAAATTCAATGGCTCTTTTTAATGCTATTGAAATCGGAACGGTCTCCGCATTGTTGAGTCCGTACAGTTGAATAGACTGTATACAGACCCATTCTCTGCGTTCGACTTAACTTTTCGGAAATAGTTTATATCGTGTTATAGACATTAGCGTCGATACGCCTTTGTTAAGAGGGTGATACAAGAAGTTAAAGGGAAACCAATCCTGGGATTGTCGTGTTCTCATGAGACGAAGTAAAATCAGATGAACAAACTGTGAAAATTTGAGCAAAATCGAACAACCCGCTCAAAAGTTATGACTTTTCAAAGTCACAGAGATTTGACAATCATTGTCGCCAATGGGGCTATGTGCGATGGGCAATATGGACGGAATCTGTGACGTCATGTCGGACAACTCCTCATTCACTTTAATTGTACATAGAATATTTAAAAATTGATCAATGCAAAATTAAGAATAAGGTTGTGGTATGAATCTTTTTAAAATACATACAGAATCAATACAGAAATGCTATACCCCGACTGAAAATTTGCATTTTGTTGATTTTTCCGAGAAAAGGGAGAAAATGTGAAGTTTTGTGTACAGAGTGAATAACGAGTTGTCAGACATGACGTCACAGATTCTTTCGAATTTGCCGATCGCGCGGATTCCCATGAGCGGCAGTGACCGTCATATCTCTGCGACTTTGAAAATTCATAACTTTTGAACGGGTTGTCCGATTTCGCTCAAATTTTCACACTAAGTTCATGTGATTATCTTCATATCATGAGAGCAGGATAATTCCAGGGATTCGTTTCCCTTTAAGGCGACTCACCATGAAGGAAGAGAGCTAAGACTAATTCGTGCAATCGGCCCATAGGAGTCCCTGTACAAAGTCTATTTTGGAAACCATCGCTCAAGAGATTTTGGTTTTATTTGATTGTATTTATCTTTATTCGTCAAAATCCAAGAAATACCACGATAACTTGATTTAATTTGTCATGATTTGATTTTATTTGTCAGATATAACATATACCATAGCATGGCAAGGATAATTTATGAAACCCAAAAGGCTTATTTACAATGGGTTGTGCAACATACATCGTAACACAAAAATAAAATCAACAAAATACAACAATAATCCATCCAAAGTGTTACATATTAAAAACATTTGATAAGGATATCTCATGAACATCCAAAGGCTTATTTCCAATGGAAATACAAGCAAGCAGTATGCAAATAAAAGACCAAAGCAAATCAATAGACATTAATGCAATAGAAATTATGCACATTATGCTTACTAGTAATTCCGATACAAATTAGAACTAAAGCCCTGCAGGACCCCGGAAGCGACACGAATCAAAACGACTCTTTGTTCTTAGGCAGTTAACTGTTAATTAGCAGAGAGTCGTGCTGAATCGTGTTGCTTCCGGGGCTTTGCTTACGGATCAAAAAGGACGAAACTGTATTACAAAAGTAATGTATGTAATGAAGAATCGTGATTATGTCCCGGTCACATAGGACCCTGGAAGCAACATGATTCACCCCGACTCTTCAGAGTTAACTGCCTCAGAACAACAAGTCGGGGTAAATCATGTTGCTTTCGGGGTCCTATGTGACCGGGGTTTTAACATGATAAATGGAGAACCATGACAGACTCAGTTTTTAAATATCTTTTAATAGGGACTTTTAGCAAAGAAGACGGCGGGGCCGATCACAACATAAGCTCCAAGGTCCCTTCCAGAAGTAGCGTTGTGTTGGTGCACCCTTATGGAACGGACCTTAGAGCTAACGTTATGATTGGCCCTCCCGGCTTCTTTGCCAAAAGTCCCTAATGACAGTTTTGCGATGAAAAAAAAATTCTACCGATTTCATTTAGGTCGGTATTTCCAAAGCAGAATCGCATTGAAATAAAATGAATGTTTGGTTGAGCTCATGCGCTTTGGTAAAACAAAATTCTTGTAGAGCAAGAGAATTTCTTCTTTTGCTTCATGATTATTTTTACTTAGAAAATATCCTGCGTTAAACGACAATAGCGAGTTTACGCAATCTCACCACGGACGGCAAATTCGCTTATCAATACCATTTGACCATTGTCTAGATCGGTCTTGCTGGTTGCCAGTGACAAAAGCGTTGAAGAGCAGAATTCTAGAACGGATTTTGCTCAATCGGTATCTGGGTATGATGTGTCAATAAAATAGCTCCCGTGTGAATTTTTTTGCCAAAATTGATTTTTTGATTGATTTGGCTGGGATAGGGTCCAAATTAGCCCAAAATAATGGGGTTCAAATTTTCCCACCCCTCCACCCCCTCGTGGGGGTCCATTTGGCGCAATATTTACTGTACTACAGCCAATGGGGGAAATAACGTTCAACACTATTTCTAAGAATTCGTGTTCCTATTTCCGTAAAAAGCTATCGAAGATGTACAGCAATAAATATATGATATTTGTATCTGGAATAATGTTTTTCTTTCACTATATATAAATAAATTGTAAAAATTGCCAATGTATAAAAAAAAAAATGATTTCAGGGATTTCTGCACGTATTTTCAGGAAAAAAGTGAGGAATTTGTAATCAAAACATCACATTTATACAGTACTAGGATATAGCAAGATTGTAAATGCTATCTTTATGATTATTCTTGTTTTTTTAGATATAAAAACTACTTCTTTTTAAGGGTTTATCTAAATGAAAGCATCATTTAAGCAATAGAGGGCGCCATCTTCAAGCAGAATAATCGCATTTAAAAAGTCCATGCATAAAGGTTTATTTTATTTCAATTTTATATCAATTTCACTGTATAACGTGCAAAACCATTCCCAGGCAAATTTCACCAAATGAAGAATGTTTTGATGACGCTCTCACTCCCCCCCCCCCCCCCCCCCCCCCCCCCCCCCCCCCCCCCCCCCCCCCCCCCCGCCTCCTTCAAACCAGCTCAGCTCGACTATGATATCGCAAAGAAAAACAAACTTAACTTATTTGTTCGCCAATCGATATTTTCCTAAATCTCTGTGTGAAGTAAAGAATCATCATGATCATTCAAATGATTTTCACAAAATCGGTTTCTAAAGTTACACGTGACTTACAAAATGTACGTAGAATTCTTTATCATTCACCACAACAATTGATACCAATAGTCTTTTGTAACTTGGTGAGACAACACCCAACTGTGGAAGGAATTTTGCAGTTTTGGGTTAACTTTTGCCCAATGACTCTGGTTAATTCATATAGACTTTTTGCAGGAATCGCCCGGTTCCAGTAGTCAATTTGTTAAAAATGTCACCTGAGATTTAGAAAGAAACTCAAAAACATACATGCACTTACTTTTGCATATATCGCGTTCAAATCTTCCACGCTCCTTGTTTCCACAATTATCCTGTAAATGATAAATACAATAAAAAATAAGACTATTTCTTAGTTCTCAAGTAAATACACACCAATGCAATACTGGAATATACCATTTTGGAGTTGCTTTCCAGGAAGAAAACTACATTTGCACACATTACGGTTATTATTACAACTTGTTGTGAACTTTAGATATGCCAAAATAATTACCTCTATGAAGTATTTTGGTCGAATATATTCCAGAATATTTAATTCAAATAAGTATCTAATCTATCATAGTTCATATTGACACCAACGGTGTCGCGATACTATTAGCATATTATGGTACCAAACACTCACACACACACACAAAAAACATTGTATAAGAGCACGTGCAGTGCGCACTTCAATACACTGCCACACCACGCGCAACGCACACTGAGACAGACTCTTGCGCTATTGGTCAACGAGGGGTTAACGGCTGTTTTGAATTTTGAACGCATGGTTTACTCATTCGAGGCCCAAATAGAAGAAATATAATTTGAATAACCATAAATGCACCTATCATGACCAATCTTTGTGATTGACTTTTTTTTCATTGGAATACGCATGCTTCCATATGCATACCTCTAACACAAAGGTTGTTCTTCCCAACCCGAAAGCTTGCACATAGAAACAAGTAATGCATGCAAAGTGGTTTTCAATTATTGTAGTCTTATTGTTATCAAACATTCTATTGAATACCACATAACTACATTAAACGCACTTAAATTCCAATATATATATAAACCCGCCTATTCTGGGAATCCAGTTATCATGCCTTAGTTGTTGATGTGTTGGCAATCCTGGGGCAAACTATTTGGTTGTCAAGATCACCTTTTGCCTATTATGTTGCCAACTGGTTAATGTTAGGTTATTTGTTTTGTTTTGAAATGGTATTTTATAGGCCACAACATTCAGAAAGTGCACATTATGGCAATGATTACACCACAGAAAGAATCATGTACATATATCTTTTTTTCTCCGTACACAGTGGAAAATAAACCAATCTTTGCTATACAGCAATATAACTGCCCGCCAAAATAGATCCCATTCCTCTACAATGCTAAAATGCAGCATGGAATTTCTAACCAACGGTGTGAGCATTTCTTTTTAAATCGCACATCTATTCATGACATGAGCATTAGTAAACCAACACATTTCCCTTTTCTTTATGTTTCTGAAATGTGTTGTTACGTTTAGAGCAGGCGTGCACCGTTGGGGTGCTATGGAACTGGCCCCCAGGGGAAGAGCCAGCTAGGGGGCTCTAAAATTTATTGACCAAATGCGCTTATAAGGGGGCGCTAAAAGGGCAGGGGTGCCAAAATTTGTGCTCAGCCCCCCCCCCCCCTCCGGGGGCGTCAAAGGGGCGCCAAATTTGAGTTGATGACCTTTTTTTTGCTTTTCAGCCCCCCCCCCCCCCCCGGGATGCCAAATGAGGCGCCAAATTTGAGTTGATAACCTTTTTTTTTTTTTTGCTTGTCACCTTAGCCGGGAGGGGTGGGGTGCAAAATTTGGGCTCAACCCCCGTGTATTTCAATTCAATTCAAATTAATGATTTTAAATCCACAAACAAAGGATTATTATCATTGAAACAAACAAAATAAACAAGCAAACATAAAACATAGACATAATCAACAGCAACAGAAATATAAATATATGTGAGCATGTACATAAGCAAGAGGACAGCGTAAAACATCGTGAATATAAATCATCGCATTACAATAATCGGGCCGTATGGCTAAATGGTGAGGGACAATCTAAATGTTCGAATCAAATAGTGTAATAATTTGATTTTCACTATTGCAGGTATCGTTTTACATACATAGCACCAATTCCGTTTATACATATGTTATTAATATCATAGTCATTACTACTCATAATAAATTTAAACTTTTCGTCATGACTCATATTTGCGAAATCAGGGATGATATTAATTATTTATTTAATAAGTCTGTATGAAAATCTTGAGTGTGCGCCTGGTTTAGAAATATACGATTCTAGGGCATTTATAAGAAGAGAACAATATCTTATAAGTTTGGACTTATTGATTTCATTTTACTAATATACAGTGACTACTGTTGTTACAGTAAGCACAAATTTGAATAGAATACTTTTTATAAGTAAACCGACTATTGTCATTTGTTCTGTTTGTTTTTAAAAATCAAATACTCTTAAATACTTTTTTCAAATCATTCCAAACCCATTATGCATTATCACAATTCCAGAAAGAGCGTTATATCGTTTTGTTTTGAACATTGCAGAAGGAGCACAATTGTCAGATGGTTATTATACCTGTTACATCTTGTAGAGTTTATAGTTCAAATGCAGGATATTGACCATGTTCTGACTCTTCGTGGAACTCCTTTAAAGGGGAACTACAGTCATACATTATATTGTTATCATTAAATGAAGAAAAATAAGAATGAACAAACTGTGAAAATTTTTGCAAAATCGGAAAATCTATTCAAAAGTTGTGAATTTTCAAAGTTTTAATTTACAACCCTCATGGGCTCCTTAAATTGGCAAATATACAAGCACAAATGGCTGTCAACATGGAGAAGTCTCAATTCACTTTGTACACAGTTTGTTCATCTGATTTTTCTTCATTTACTGACTATGCATGATTAAATTTCATCGTCCGATAAGTCATAGGCCTATACTACGTAGAGAAGTTTTTTGTTGACAATATTCACGCATAATTCAACACCAATAGCAGATATCCACGTGCAAACAAACGCGTCCTCGCTCTTCGAAAAGGATCACTGCTTTTTTCCTTTCTATTTCTTTTTTTAATGCACAGTGTGAAATGAGCTGATGAAAGAGTGGGTTAAAAAAAAGAAAAGGGAAAACACAAAACAAACAAAGATCAAAATAATGGCGCCAAACTGTTACCACTGTTCATATTACATGTAGTAATATCTAGGGACCAAATACATGTAGGTGTGGTTAAGCCCCGGTCACATATGGCAATATAAGCAACACGATACAATACGACTCTCTGTTCGGGGACAGTTTAACTGCATTAGCAAAGATTCGTGTTGAATCGTGTTGCTCCCGAGGTCCTATGTGACCGGGCAGAACTTTTTCTGAATCCTTGATATACTAGTTATGATGGTAACAGTAATAATAATAATGGTAATACAAGTAATAGTAATAATCATAATAACATCAGTAATTGTAATAATTACAGTTGTATTAATGATAGCAGTAATAAAAGACTTTGCTCCTGCACTCCTCTCTAATTCTACACTGCAAAAGTTTAACACCAACTGTAATCTATATAGGAACACACCAGGAAAGTGTTAAAATAACACCAGTGTGGAATCTATTTCAAATATTTCAACACCAAATATCTGTATATTTTCAAACACTTATTTTAGCCTTAAATGGTCCAAACTAAAAAGTAAGCAAGCGAACATATTGATTCTGTTTTAATGGAGATTTATAGGTGCCATGGACTCTAATGCACATGCATTTAATGACAACAATAATTCATTTAAAAAACGGTTATCGCCATTATATTAGTGTCTATTGAAGATATTGATGAAAAAATCGAAAGTTAGTTTATTACAAAGTATGCACTTCCGAAAAGTAAAACCCCGGTTACTATATTGCCCCAGAAGCGATACGATTCAACACGACTCAGAGGCAGTTAACTGTGAATTAACAAAGATTCGTGTTGAATCGTGTTGCTTCCGGGCTTCTGTGTGACCAGGGCATATGAGATCAGTTTATTGTTTCACATCACTGTGGTCACACTGTTCAGAATGTGTAGTGAAATGAGAGACATCAAACAACAAATATTGACAAATCTTTTAAGGAAGGTCATGCCAACAGAGGCCAAAAAATACAAACCCCAACCCCACCGCCCCCAAGAATTTGAACAATCCCGATGAAAACTTGGCAAATAAACTCCTCAAAAAAAGTTTGGAAATCTAAGTTTACGGACACATAGCATAAATATGGGAAATTTATATACATATCGAGTCATATCACTGAAAATAGTGTTTTATTATCTAAAGAATGACATCTTAGTTGTTTCCAGAGGTTATTTCACAGCTGAGTAATTCCCTTTGAAGTATAAAAAAGTATGGACGCAAAAACTGCAAATCAGTCATTGTACCTATTGTAGTCATGTTGTTAAACTATGGATTTAAATGGATACAAGCCTTTGAATGAATAGATCGATGAATAAAATAACAAATAGTCAATGCTAATCAACTTGTAAAGATGTTTATTATAACGACTGGTAACAATCTAAAAAAGCCACCTGAAAAAGCTCATTTATTAATTATTTCACTCTTCAATTAATCGTTGTTTTGGGGCAAAAGAAAAATAATAATTTCTGAAATGTCTTTGCATCAAGAGGTCAGTTTACACTGCAACAATGCTGGTGTTAGATTAAGCACCTGTCAGAATCTATATACGGGGCCGCACCAGAAAAATATTGAAATAGCACCAGCTTGGAATCAAACCAATTTGTCTAACACCGACTGGTGTTGTTCAGTGGCTTAAACACTATTCGATGTTTAGATATGAATTAATTCCAAAGTGGGTGTCGTTTCAACGCTTTTCTGGTGTGGTCCTGAGATTCCGCATGTTGTTAAATCTAACACCGGTGTTTAATCTAACACCAGCGTTTTTGCAGTGTACGATTAGTCCCACCACGCTGTATACTCACCATAGTGCTGTGGCCCAAAGACGATATAACGTTGATCTGTACATTGTTCTATGCATAATTGCAAAATGAATGAGAGTAATAATAGTAGTAATAATAACAACGACAACGACAATGATAATGATGATAATAACAACAATGATAATGATAATAATATAATAATACTCATGATACTAATAATACTAATACTGATAACAATAATATTAATAATATTGATTATAATAATAATAATAATAATAATAATAATAATAATAATAATAATAATAATAATCATCATCCACATTGTGCTGCACTCAACCCATAGGTAAATGGGTACCTGGTATGAATTTATTCCTTTAAAAAGCTTATGCGCCTTATAGCCGCATTGGTACACAATATAAAGTATTTTCGAAAAGTTAGATCTAGGGCAATTTCAATGCGCTTTTGTAATGCTATTAAAATCGGTACCGGCTCGCCATTCATGGGTCCGCTCAGTTTAATACACGGTTTACGGACCTCCGCTCGAGTTAACTTTCCGGAAATAGTTTATATCGTGTTATTGTTAAAGCCAGGGTAATAATGCTACAATTGTAGAGCGCTTAGGAAATTCCCATGTAGAGTTGATAAGCGCTATATACAGATACAAAAGCCGTTCATTATTATTATTATTATGTACAATCCTTAAAACTTACAACTATTGAACGGATTGTCTGATTTTGCTCAAATTTTCAGTTTATTTGATTTTTCTCAATTCAATGAGAGCACGATAATTGATGGGCTTGGTTCCCCTTCATCTAGCTTTAAAATAAATTTAAGTGGGCTACATTACAACGGCTCGAAAAATAAGATGTGTTTCCCAAGAAGAATTACAAATATCATAGATGATAATGATAATGATGAGAATATTCAGTTCTTATATATCGCATAACACGTAGCCATAGCATGTTCCTATGCGCTTACTAATTGATGCCAATTTTACGCATTCTCAATGCGTAGTTGCTGTCGACAACCCGATAGGCTTATCCGACATAGCATCAAGACATGTATGCAAATGAAAATAGTCGTTTAATTGTAGCTTGCCGACGTAAAACATATCACATGAAGTCGTTCCTTCGAGAAAAGCAAGTATATATTTGAATCTATAGTAAACCCAACTTAATCGCAAAAGACATCTAATATATTTGTACAATAATGAACACAATTTATAATACAGCTAATATCAATACAAACAAAAACTGTATACCAAGTTATTTTAAAAGCCCCGGATAATAGATCTGGAACTATACAAACGTTATCCGATCTTTTACACGAAGAAATATAACATTACAAACTATATATACAGTCAAACCTGTCTATAGTGGCCACTGTCTATAGTGACCACCTGTCTATAGTGGCCACTGTCTATAGTGACCACCTGTCTATAGTGGCCACTGTCTATAGTGACCACCTGTCTATAGTGGCCACTTAAATTGATTCCCTCCAGGCATGTTATAGAACCTGTCTATAGAGGCCACCTGTCTTTAGTGACCACCAAAATTGATTCCCTCCATTTGAAAATGTTATAGAACCTGTCTATAGAGGCCACCTGTCTATACCCACATGGGGTGGCCTCTGTAGACAGGTTTGACTGTATATATATATAAAAAAAAACCGTGCATACTCACAATGAAAACGTCCCAATACCGGGGTGCAAATATCAGAATGAACAGATGTATGCTCTTCTGGTGGAATATTACTGTAACACTAACATTACCTCGACACAGATGTCTCCAGCGAGGCAGTGGGTATGAACCATATGGGCTCACACCACTAATTATATCCCCATTCACTCGTGTGTTAAAAATGAAAATTGAAAAATTCATCAAAAATAAATGTGAATAATGAGAGCACTCAGATTTGGAACTTCAATAGATCATCTTATTTTGTCAATTTTTAGACACTTTTGAATGGGGGTCTTTCAGCTCATTCTCT
>BQKZ01011287.1:4686-15549 GCA_036244855.1 Temnopleurus reevesii | reverse complement strand
TTTTTTTTTTAAAGTAATAAAAAAGTTATGAATTTTTAAAAATTTGGAAAAATGGGTAAATCAGTGGAAAATTCCAGAAATGTTGCCAATTTGATGATATCATGGGTGCACAACTAACCAAAATTTTCATTATGAATATGATAGAAAATCTTTGGATCTATGTTACTAAATGGTGTTCTAAAAGGGTTTCAGATAGGCTTTAAGCCAATAGCTCACAGGGGCTCTGCCCCCTGCACCCCCGCCAGGGGCCCTAAGACGGGCCCCTGGACCCCACCCGTTCAGCAGCACGCCTCGCTGCGCTCGGCAGTGGATCGCTCCGCTCGCAAAAATCTACTGGATTTCACTCATTCAATGTTGGCAGCTCTGCAGTACCTAGATCAAGAAAAAAAATTGTTTGGTTGTCCCCTTCCAACTGATCTTACAAAAAAACTTCACAGACCTATACCTATACATCACATTAGCATAGAGAGAAAATACTCACTTGTGTGAAAGGGCCACAGAAATATCTACATGATAGCAGGTTGCTATTTTTACCTTTTGAACTATCATTACACACAAATTGAATAGGCATTATACAAATGAAAATTTCGGAATGGTTGAGAAATTAGTGAAAATAAAATCCCAGCAAAAATTTCAGCTTATATCTTATCATTATGTACATTGTAATAGATGTTGAATTGTAGGAAATGTTTATTGCTCATGTATTTGTACATTTGTCTGGAGAGACACATTATACAGAACTGTTTAATAGAACCCTCCACCTCGAAAAGAAAAGACAAAGGACTTGGATAAATTAAACAACTTCATTCAAGTCCTCACAATCGCTTAATGAACATAAAGGAAGTAGTTAACCTGTCTTTTCACGAACTAGTGTGAAACCTGTTTGAAATTTCTCCACAGAGTAAGAGGGAAGGAATTTTTTCTGTGTCTCTAGCTATTGTGAATGCTAGAATGGAATTTGATTTGTTTGTCCCATTCCTAATTATCTTCTGCTCACGGTGCATCTAGATAGCCCGTAGGTTTGTAAAAATAGGAAATGATTTCTTCTTCATTTCCTATCGACCTTGCATTCTGATGAAGCAATTACGTTGCTTGATAATTGCATCATTTGTCGTTTGATGCTATATATAGATTTCAGCAAATGTCTAAGCAAATGAGATTTTAGTTATACTCTTTCAGGATTATAACTCTGAATCTGCTCACTCTAGAAAGAGAGGAATTTGAGAACATATTTAATAGATTAAATTCAAGGTACACTTTAAGAATTTAGAATTTTCATTGATATAGCAATAAACTCCTGATAGCTCAAAGGATCATGAATTATGAATTCTTCTTCTTCTTCTTCTCCATTTTATTCTTTTTTTCCTTCTTTTTCTTCTTCTTCTTCTTCTTCTTCTTCTTCTTCTTCTTTATCGTTTTTTATCTTCTTCTCCTTATTTTTTCTCTCCTTCTTCACATTCTTCTTCTTTCCCCTATTTTTTCTCCTTCCTGATTAACCAATTACCCATCAAGATGTTACCTCACCTTTCTCACTTTGTTTTTTTTCCTATTTCTATTCTCTCATCTCTCTAGGACAAGCATCCATCCGACAGGCAAGAAGATGAGCTAGAGGTCCTAGTTGTGAAGATGGTTAAGTCCATCTCGGACCTCAAGAAACAGGTAAAAGAAATAAGCTCTTTGTCTTTAATGATAATAATAACAATTATGAACTGACATTTATATATCAGGTAATCAGGTTGAGTGCTCTATTATTATTTAGACTCGGTCATTTTTTGTAGAGGTAATGTAAAAAGAAATATGTCTTCAGCGTGCGTGTGAACAGTTTAAAAGAGGTTGATGACCGAATTTCATGTGGAAGGCTGCTCCATGTCTTTGCTGCACAGAAATCAAAGCTACTTTCATTCTTGTTTGAACCAATCCTAGGAATATTCAAATTGAAGAACTTTCACTTTCCTGAAGAAATATATTCAAGCTTTATGAGATAAGAATACAAGTGTATAAATGGAAAACGATTGGTACTATAATATGTAACTTATGTAACTCTGTCATATCATGGACACACAAAACACTTTATTCAACTGTTGTTGTCTTGTATGTGTCATTTGTTCAAGGACGGATCCAGGGATTCACAGGGGGGGGGGGGGTGGTATAGACACCCTTTTTGCACCTTTTTGGGGGGAGGGGAGTTACTTGTAAAACCATCAGGGCCCTAGAGCCCCTATTGGTAAATGTAAGATCTGTATATTCAATTTTTACAAAGATAGATTAAAAGATGAATGAAATCAGAATCCTTTTTTTACGTTAGCTTCAACATACAGCTCTCGACCATGCATCAGAAATCTTCAAAGTTGGAGACGATCATACAACGATCCATAAACTGAAGGAAACCGCAATATATAGTGCAGTTTTAGAATATTAGTTTCCTTCAAAACTGTATTATTCCAATAAAGATCCTTTTCATTTTATTTCAGCTTCAACATACGGCTCTAGACCATGCATCAGAAATCTTCAAAGCTGGAGACGATCACACTACGATCCATACACTGAAATAAACTGCAATACAGAGCCTAATATTTTTACAATTTTCCTTCAACTTTTCAACACTCTTTCTATTGATAAAAAAAATCTTTCTGTTTTCACTCCAGCTTCAACATACCGCCCTAGACCACGCATCAGAAATTTTCAAAGTTGGCGATGATCATACAACAATCCATAAACTGAAAGAGACGGCAATATATAGTGCAGCTGAAGATTGGCTTCCTTCAAAACTATAACATCATTCCATCACAAATCATTTTCTCTTTGTATTAGCTTCAACATACGGCCCTAGACCATGCATCAGAAATTTTCAAAGTTGGCGATGATCATACAACGATCCATAAACTGAAGGAGACTGCAATGCAAGGGCAAGTGGATGTAGTACAACAACTCACAGTCAGGTTCCACGACCATGCGGACCAAATCAGAGAAGTAAGATCAATATTGACATATTGTGATACGAACGTTTGTATTAAAAAAATGAATGTTTTTAGGGTATAGAGCTCCTTATATTGGTTAACCTTTCTGTCTCATTAACCCCTCTTTCTCCAAGTTTACTTAAGGGGTTTTACTACAAAGTTGACATTTATCGTAAATCAGTAGCAAACTTGAACGTGCATTTCCATTCGCAAATTGTCTGCGCTTTTGAAAAGATGCATATGAAACAATGGCTTTGATTTGCATTTGGCAATCAAATGCATCTTGAAATCGCAAGTTTGTGGCAACACCTCCTTAATTTACTATTTGAGCCTTTATCATTTGAGAGCATTATGCCTAGTTTACAATCAAATATGAACTTAGGATGAAAATGTATTTCAGGAAGAGTTGGACATACATAATTTATGGAGTTGTTCATGATATCTCTCTAATGAATGTTTCATCCTGCTTGGAAGCATTTTTTATTGATATCGTCCTTTTTCATGTGGTTTACTTTCAGGTATGTAGATTACTAGGTCACGTATCACGGCTCGCTCCCCTAACAATCACCTGTGACCATGCAGAAAGCAGTATAGCAACACTGGACACACAGGTAGGAGTCTTTCCATCAGTGGTGTCTTATCTAGATTTTTGTTGCTGACAAACAAGTCAGCATTGACTAATTCAATGGTATCCTTGATTTTGATTGGATGAAAAGCACCGTCTCTGACTGTTGTTTTTGTAAATATCAGAGAATTAGAAAATTAATGCAAGTTGCTCAAGCCAGCTGATAGGAAACGTCAACCCAGGTTTGATATAATAAGAATAATAATAGCGTTTATATATCGCCTAATCCTTTCACAGCTCTGTACAATATATCAGATAAAAAAAATGGAACAGCAATGTGTAACCACGTGTTGATTTGACGCAAGGAATTTCCTTTCTAAATAAGAATGATTAATAAATTGAATTGAATTAATTTATTTCCTTTTTCATATACATAATCAATGCAAAATAACATCACAAATAGAACAAAATAAAGGAGGCGAGTACCCTGAAAGCACAGCTTGTGTTGGAATCGTCTTTACAACAAAACAAAGTAAAACAAAATCATCTCTTTGAAGAAAAAATTAGTTAAAGAAAATAAATTATTACATATTATTATTTGGAGTAAGCAAACAATTTAAGAATAAAACGAGATGGGTAAAGGAAGGAAAATGTTTGAGAGATAGAAAAGGTAAGAGAGAAGAAGAGCAATGAGAAGAAGAAAAAATTTTTTTTTGGCATTATAATATTAAATATCGATGTCAAGAGAGAGCATCTGGTGTATTAAACACTTGACAGCAAGCATTTCAGTTGCAGGTGTTGGTCCTGTTGGACATTGAAACATGCCAGTACATTAATAACCATATGCATATGTCAATTTTAACATAAATGCAATAGGAAAATATAATAGTACAAACAAGTATACAATTACGAGGAAATTCAATTATTTTTCATTTTTCGCGAGAAAGTATGCAGAGAAAGTGAATTTTGAACTGCTTCTGGCAGAGAGTTCCAAAGCTTGGGGCCTGAATAGCGAATGTCAAACTGAAATCTTCGGGTTCTATGTTTTGATAAGTGTATTTGTGAAGAATTCTCAAAACTTTCCAACAATGGCAAGCCAATTTGATAATGTCATCGTAGATGAAGAATTTAAAGATCTAAAATTGCCAATATGAGAGAGAGAAAAGTGGTCCTGAATTGGATGTAGTATAATTCCTCGCCTGAATGAATTGATATCCTGTGAAAAAAATGGATCTATACATGTATATATGTATATTTATTTCGTTTTTTTTGGTAATTCGCAATTTCTCTGCTATTAATATTGTTACGTTTTCTTACGTCATGGTATAAAGTAACACATTTATTTATTTATTTCCCATTGTCTATATATTATAATTTCTCTTAGCAACCTTGCCTGAGAATGCACACACTGTATATCAGAGCTTGTTTTCCCCTGACAAAGGAGATAGGTGTCTCCGAAAATTTTGAATGATTATATTAGATTATCAAAAATCAATGTACAGCATTTAGTATATATATGTATATATATGTTTTCTTATGTTTTCTGATCATTACAGTTAACAGGTGCAGCTATCACATTAGCGATGAACCACAACAGTAAAATAGCGAGAGAGAATTTGGACGTCTTTGCAGACTCTTGGGAGTCACAAGTCAATGATCTCAGCTCATTAGTCAAAGAAGTCAACGACTGTTGTGTTGGCAAGACAAGTGAGCATTTATTATTTTGATGGTTGTTGTTCAAATGAAAGTTGTTTAGTTGTTTTCCATTGACCGACTGAAAATTACTCAACGTGAACCCTCTTTTCATAATTGCAAATCATAATGAAAAATCATACGAAAATCATGAAAATGGGAAATATAATTTGTAATGTAATATTGAATGGCTTCTTTGTTTCTCTTTGCCTATTTATCTTTACAATTCCTAAAGAATGTGATTAAAAAGACTGCAAACTTGTCTGTCCAAGTGATCCTATTAAATTGATAGAATATAATTTAATGATAAAAAAAAATGTAATTAAATGCATTTTCAGAAAAATGCGTGCAATAGAATGGCCCACTCTGATACTTATTGAACAACCCAATATTTTTTTTTTGGGGGGGGGGGGGTGGTAGTATCAAAACTTTTTTATTTTTGGTACTATAATCTTATGCTTTTAATTTAAGAAAGTTTGTATTTGACTTGCTATAATTTTTTTTTACAGTCTTTGTTTTCTGTAAAAAAATGAATCTTAATGTCAGTAATTAATTTCTCTGTGTCATTCAGACAAGTATATCACTGATTGGTTAATATTAGTTATCAGTTATAAATTATCTCTGTCTCTCATATTATGTTAATACCTTCTTTTCTCTGTATTATATGAAATAACATTCTCTGATATATTCCAACATGTTTATTAATTTATAATTTTTCACTCTATTTCTTCCTTCAGACAACAAACAAGTATATCTCTCCCTCCCTCGGCCTGGGGTAAGCTATCTCTTTGTTGTTTTGGTTATCTATTTAATTGAATTGTACTTTATTTATTCCTCCTTTTATGTATGTCCATCTTTGCGTCTTTCTTTTGTTTGAACTGGTTTGCAAAAGGTTTTTGTGTTTATTTACTGGAAGAAAGATAATTTATAGGCTTTATAGAATGATGACCCTCCGAAAACTTTTGAAAAGAACAATTGTTGAATGTGCATTAAACCTTCCCCAGTTTTTCCCCCATATTTTTTATTTTTTCCCCCAAATTTAAAGTGTGTTGCAAGAAAGTTGAGATCCATTATTGCAAATCAAGTGGGAAACATTTGTATTTTGAACCATGTATTCTGATTGGCTAATTGGATTGGCTAATGGAGACACACATGCCACAGTTATTTTGATTGGTCAATGTCTAATCAATTGCATCTTACAGTAGATCACAACTGTCTTGCAAACTCCCATAATATGCTTTTCTTCTGTACATTACACTGCCAAGTCCCGTGTAAAATATCAGTACGATGTCAAATCTGTAGAACTATGGCAAAGTTTACGTTCCTATTAAACGATCAATAAGTTTGCTTCAAGTGTAGAAAATTTAGCCTCATGTAGTTATATTGATGTCTTTCCAACCTATTTGATATTATTTGTTTTCAAATTATTTTATTCAATATACTTGTGTAAACAAAGCTTTGTAATATCCAAATACATTGTCAAGCAAACACTTCCTCTACCAGCTTCTGTGCTTTCTGTTTTGCCCCCCCCTTTCTTGATTTAGCTTAATTTAATCATACCTGCCAACCTTAAGTTAGAATTAGAATTTTGTGTATTTGTTTTTGTATCTCGCAAACTGTTTGTTGATATTACCAATAAATGTTGATTAAAAAAAAGTTTATTTCAAACTTTATAATCTGATTCCTCTCAAAACAATTCTTTTAAGATCTTTCATTTTAGTGTTAATGTGAAAGATTAATTTGCACCTGGTTGGTGTTTCACCAAGATAAGAAAGACTTTAAAGAACGACTTTAAGTTCGACTGGTATCAGTTCTTGAGCTGAATGTGCGTAATAGTGTGAACCATTACGCGCAAGAAGGGATACCAGTCGATCTTAAAGCCCGTGTATAGTTTTGGTAAAGATTAAAGAAATGTGAATTTTGGGGATATATACCATGACATATAGTTTGTATACACATTTCAAGATCATAGCATAATTTTCTACGAGCGAATTCTTTTGAAAATTTGAATTTGACCGTTAAATCGTATTTAGCGCCCTCTCTTGGTTATAACAATATTTTGCTTCTTATTGGGCATATACAAAATTATTTCCAAGATTTTATTAAAGCATGCTAAAAAGGAATACATAAAGAATAAATTCTGAAATTTTCATCCAATTCTGTTCATGAGAAGCTGTCCTTTATCAAGAAAGAAAATATTGAATTAGCGTCGGGGGCTACGACGCTAAAATATTTTCCACACTTTAGGTTATAACTTTTCCAAAACTTGTTAATTTTTCGTACAATCTTTTGTACAACATGTTCATGATATCATGTTTCTTTTTAAGTAGATTTGAAGACAAAATTTGGCGATAAAAATATTGGCTTTTACCAAAACTGTACTTGGGCTTTAAAGTTGTTCTTAAAGTCTTTCTTATCTTGGTGAAACACCTCCCAGGAATATTATTAGAATATACATGCAAAGTTTATATCAAGATATATTAAGCTTTTTATGTAGTATTAGCTTACTCTTTTATGTGTTGATTTTATGTCTTGTCCAGCTTACTATTCTTTTTCACAATTTTATGTTTACCGTTTTCAAATTTTGATTCATTTCTTTGCACTTTTTAGGATGATGTTGTAAGTATTTCACAGAACAGCTTTCTTCTGATATGTTTGCAACATATATATACTCTGTCATCATATATATATTTTTTGCTACACTGCATTTTCTCATCACATTCATCCATTCTGTTGTATAGCCAGAGACTCTGACTTTCCCGATATTGGCGGGAGATCTCCCGCTTTGTTCCATTTTTACGTAATCTCATGATATCCCGCATGAGTTAAATTTTCTCCCAATTTACATGATTGGGTTATTCTTTTTCCCTCCTGTTCAAACACCCTTTTCCAGAAAATGAATCAAAATCAATAAATGGTGCCCATTTGAAATTTTCAACAGCTCAAAAATGAGCCTAAGGGCTTTTTACAATCTCAGTTACAATGCGTTTAACACAAAACTTTATTAATCTTACCGGGGTATATGGATTGTGAGCAGAAAGAAAAAAAGGTTTTTGACAAAATAAACAACTTCTATTAAGCATTCACAATATTATCTAGATGCACACAAAAGAAATTTCCCACCCTCTTATTATATTGAGAAATGTTGAATATATGTCACATCTCTTCAGAGAATAGATAGGGAAGCTTATTTCTTTTGTATTAATGAAGCTATTGTGAAGGCTTGAATGCGGTTGTTTCCTTTGCCCCAATTCCTTTGTCCCTTCTGCTCACAGTGATGGGCTTCATGCATATTTAGGAGTCTCCTGTTTGAAAGTGGTTTTGATGGGATAATTTTTCGGTCCATAGATGCTTTTTGTTAGAGGCTCTGCAAAGCCCCAGTTGCATCACAGCATAGACCATGTATTGATTTCGTATACAGTCTTTCTGGTGAATGGCATTTTCTTTGTTATAGGCCTGGTGTTGTTCTGCTCACTGATTTAGGTGAGAATGGGGTCATGTAAACGTGTGTAGGAATGAGTGTTGCATGGGAGAAGAGCATGGGTTTGCTATTCTGAGAACATTGTGTATTAACCCTTTGGCAACTGAATTCTTTTATTAAAGTCCTATATGTTTTTTACAGGCACAAGCCTGACGAGGTTACATTGAGGAACAGTTATTTCTTTTAATCTAGTAGAATGAGTCTGTTTGGTTCTTGATATGTAAGCCCATTAATTTGCTCAAATGATAATTAACCTATATTTTTTCAACTCAGATACATATTTTTCATTTTAAGAATCATCATATTAATGAAATAGATATAAATCTGTTGGAAACTCCATATCTTCAAATAGTTAAAATGTCTTCTTCCAACCAATTGCAAAATTGCTCCATGCCTTCTGATAAATGCACAGCAAACCACTATAATTGTTTGACTATGGTCATGCAATAACTATTTATTTCAATAAAAAATAAAAAGCTCAACCACACACACACACACTATAAAAATAGATTGTGGGAAGATATTCTAACATCAACATTTATTCTGACATCAATTTTTATATCTCGGGCATAGCTCTCTGTCTTTTATTCATCACTTTGTTAATATTTTATTTTCATTCACATTTTTAAAGGATGTGTCAGGATTAAATTCATACCAGGATCATTTGTTTAATCATGTACTATTACCATCTGGTTTTCATAAAATATATTATTGTTTGGAGAGTCCCTAGAGTTATTTTAAAAGAGCTAGATTTATTCTTACTCTATTTGGGCTAATATAAGTTCTCATTTTATCTGTTCCCATTGCATCAGTAAGGATAAGACATTTTCCATGTTTATCCATGCAATCTACCACTTTTCATTTATTACATAATCCATCCATCGACCATCGTTTCATGCAACATTGTTTTCTTTCATTTACCCTCATATTAAAGTACATTGAAAGTGTCATTTAATTCATACATTTTTTTTTTCAAAATTGTAAACATAAGTACACCAGTGGAATGATATTATTTCTCTATTTCTTTAATTATCTGAATGATTGATGTTTAATGATTGATTGCCACAATTATCCTAATTCATTTTAACAATGTATGGTGTCATCATTTTTCTCAATATTTTGTGTTAATGTTGGAATCATGTGTGATCTCAACTTTCTGAGAGGTAATTTTTTTCTATGCCTGCCAAGAATTCATTTTGAATTCTTCATTTTGGAATGTCAGTGTCTGAAATTGTAATGATCTTCAGATGTTGAATATTTGACAATGGTTATTTGAAAACTAATGGTAGTAGTTTTTAAAGATTTTATTACACATTTTGTATTCATTATGCTGTTTTTTTTAATACAGTTTGACACATCACAAACTGAAAAGCTTGTGAATGCTTGATTTCAAAAGTAGATGGCACACTATATTCTAAAATTTAAATTGATATTGTAACTACCGATTTGCATCATGTCTGCAACTTCAGGATTTCTTGTAAATATATATTCACTTTAAAAAAAAATAATAGCAGCACTCAAGCAGCTAAACAATATGCACTATATGATTGAATATGATTGAGCATGAATATTTTTCGTTAAAATAAAAGTTAATACAAAATCGGCAGGATTGGAAAAAGTATGTCTCTTATAATTTGTTCAATCAAATATTGTGCAGCCATAACATGCATTAAAAGTTGATATAGAGAGGTTATTGATGAAATGTTTCAACAAACTATGTTTAAAATGAGCCAAGTATAATGTTGCATAAAGATGTAATGGAATTATGATCACATAAACTCTAGTCTTGACTTTCCAATGGTGCCAACAATCATTCAGTTTAGGGTGGTTTTCAAATTTCAGTAGAATAAGAAAGAGATGAACTTAGATGGGGTTCTTTTTCCATCTTATAGACCTGCTTTATCATCTGATGTTCTTTTATACATCTACCATATATTTATTTAATTGTCCATTTTGATGAAAATTGTGTTCTTTCTTCTATTTTCATCACTCAATTTATATTTTGCCTCCATGATACATGTGACCTAACATCTTGAAATCTGCTTGAAGTCACCAGGGGCCAGTTGCCTAAAACATTTTTGAAAACTGTCAGTAGCAAGGGGCAACTTTGCCATAGACTTTTACCTGGGGAACTGTACTCTGGCATAAAGTTTGCCAGAGATACCTAA
>BQKZ01011286.1:0-17337 GCA_036244855.1 Temnopleurus reevesii | reverse complement strand
TTTTTATGAAGATTAAATTATTTGTATATTTACAATATTTTTACTTCTTTTATCTGTATATATCAGGAGATGTCTTTCTTTCAATAAAGTCTTTTGAACTTGAATTACCAGTCGCAAATATGCTGTTTTTTGTGAGGAATGTAGAGCGATATGGGGGAGTTGACGAGAGGGTGATTTACCACATAAACTTTGCCTGAGGGAATGTTCCTAGAAACTTGCAATCAATTGCAAGTAGCATTTGATCGGCAGGTGCCAATCAAAATTGGGTCATGCATGCCTTGTAAAGAGCACAGACTGTGTGCAAATGTAATTGCACACATTTATATGAATCTGATTTGTAATTGATTGAAGTTTGTAGCAACACCCCCATGGTTTTATTACAAACTTCAATATTGGCAGCAAGATGGGCCATATACTTCATCATTTCTGTATTTTCAAAGAACTCTCAAATTGACAGGAAAAAGTACACTTTGTACATGTAATACAGAATATCTGATGGGCCTCGACCTGATTTATGTTTCATCTTCCCTATTTTAAACCCATTTACACGTTTGATTTATAAAATAGCTTTGGAAGACATCCTCTGGAATGCTGGAAGCGGATGATACATGTTATAAAAGTTTCCTATATGAAGCTGTTATCTTTATGGGATTATGGAGAAGCCAACCTGCTGTAATATGCAACTTGCAACTTCAATTCAATTTAATTATTTCACTTTCTTAAAAATATTAACAATGTAAAAAATACACCTCATAACATAGAAAACAAAATAAGAAAGTGGGGAATCATGAAAACCAGGAGGCTTGGTGGAATAGATCCCAAGTAAACATAATTTACAGAACTTATTTCTTTAAGAACAACCGTTCAGTCTTTTCAACTTGGAAAAGCGATTAAACTTATTTTTCAGGAAGGAAACTAGTTATTTGAGTGTTTCAAATTCATCACAATGAAATTACGTCAGAATCACCAACCTCTGGTGGAATGCATCAGGATCTAGATTTATGGAAATGTGAAACCGTTAAAGAGCTTAAAAAGTAATTTTTTTTTTGTCGTGAGAGAAAGAAAACAGCTATTGTTATCAAATTTTCTCATGAAAAATACTTCAGTAAGCTGTTATGGTGATTCAATGTCTACCCTGAAGCATATTCCATAAAGTTGCCATTTCTGATTTTCTTTCAGTTGAGTTGAAATATGATGAATTTTATGATCGCAGGTTTAATTGCAATCAAAGAATTACAATTACATGAGATTTCTCTAGATCATATTGATGATCATATTAATGGCAGAACATGATTTCAAACTACAGTCAACTCTACCTAAGTCGAACTTGTCTAAGTCGAATAATTGTCTAAGTCGATGTGATTTTCTGGAACAAATCATACAAAACCAGTGTTATTAGCCTCTTCTAAGTCGAAATTCTCATAAGTCGAACAGATTTGTGTGATCCCAACAGATTCGACTTAGGCAGAGTTACCTGTAGTAAGAAAAGTGGACAAATTACAACTTGATTACTCAACACATTTTCCAACAAAAAAAAAATTTGGGGAAAAGAGATTGTTATTTCAAAAGAGTTCTTTATTCATTTTCTTGTAAAAATAAATTATAGGATCAACATACTTTTCAATTAATACCATTCATATTTACAAAAACTTAACAAACATCAAGCAAGAATAAAGCATTAATATCAAGCAAGAGTAAAGCATTTTAACGATTAAACAAAATCTACACATGTAGGAAACAGGATTTCCAACAACGTTGATTGTGATTGGCAAATTATACAAAATCTAAAGCTTTACAATTTAGCTGGCAAATTATACAAAATATAATGCTTTAAAATTTGTAAGCTGTAGTGCTGTAATGTTGAAAATAGGGGGAATGAAAAAAATTACATTCTCTCAACGCAAATTATATTCTCTAATAAAATTAGACACGTAAAAAAAAAGACCTAAAATTAAATGAAGCTTTAATTTCACCAGCTTGTAACCTTTTTTTTTAAATAATTTGTATCAAATTTTCTGAAAAACATCTAGAATCAATGTTCATATTCATGAAAATGTAAATCCCAAAGAAATGTGATTTGACATAATTAGACAAGTCATACATGTACATGATGCTTTCTATATTCAAGAACTAAAGGTTTGGTCACACCGGCCGAGCGCAGCTGTAGCGGTCCTTTAGCGGTAGGAAATTAGTGTGCAAGAACAGCCCCTATGCGTTCGGTGTGTGAATACACAGACCCTTTTTACGCTCTGCGAAAACCTCAGGTCTGTTCTTGCAAACGAAATCCCTTCCGCCAAAGGACCGCTACAGCTCCGCTCGGCCGGTGTGACCACACCTTTACTTCATATGATTATGTGATATCAAGGGCTCAGTGATGCAAATACACCACTCATATTTGGCTGATTGAGAAAAATGCGTTCAGACATTTTGGAACAAATTGCATTGCCTACAAAATATGCATACAAAAGGATAATTTTATTTCTTTACATTTGACACTGTTGTGTTTATCAGAATGGTGACGTTTTTCTCAACATTTTGATACCAAATCCCCATTTTTGTTCTAAATAGAGTTATGTCATGTCACTGGACCCTTGATATGTGAATGCAACTTTTTGCTATGCATACATCTGTTGTGAGAGAGATACAAATAAAAGGTTTCAGACCAAGGGGGTGTTGCTCAAAATCAACTGCAAATCAACTGCAACTTTGCGAATTGTAGCGCGCATTCTCATTGACGCACGGTACGCGCATGAAACAATGATTTTGATTGGCACGTTCCGATCAACTGCAACTTGCGATCAATTGCAACTTTTGAACAACATCCCCCAAATGACTCAAGTAAATATTTTAGCTGAATACTGTCTCACATCAGTAATGACTACTTACAGAGATGCCAACTGCTGCGACATACAGTCATTTGCAAAAGTTTAAGACCACTTTTCATATTAGTATTACTGTATAAGCCAATACTTTAGTGTACAGATATTTTCGCGATTTCTTACCAGTTAGACACATTGGCGGGTTGTTATTTTCACGTTTTCTACAGTGTTTGTACACAGATGAAAGTGCATCATATAGAGTGAACATTTTTGCGAGGCCATACCTGCGAAATTAGCGAAAATAAAACCACCGTGAAAATTTCAGCTTATACAGTAATATTAACCTCTATGGAGTCACAAGAGCTTTACTGACATCTTTGGGTGACATTTGCTCTAATTCACTGCTTAAACAGCAAGTTGTTGTGCTCAGACTATCAATGAAACCCTGGAAAAGACAACTTAATTTGATCTCTTGGAAAGATATTGCGAGATCTCACACAATGATCCCCATTCCACGAGGCCTGTGATTAAAGCATTGTCGAGGATCAAATCAGAGTGAGAGAGAGATCACGCAAGATCCTTCTGAAAATTGAGGCACCTCTCTTTTATACAAGAAAACTGATATTAACATGAACATAAGTTTTAATCATTTGAGCAGAAAATTAAGGACCAACTTGCACACATTTGTGAGTAAACCTCCTTTGAGTAAAGATATGACTGTATAGAGACAAGTGCAATAATTGCAGGTGGTCTTAAACTTTTGCAATAGACTGAGTGTATACAATATGGACAGAAATGAAATTAACACTAAACTTTATTTTCTGCATAATGTAAACATAATGTATGTATTCAAGAGGAATATATAATACAACTTTTCCATCACTGAATGAATAGCTAAGAGTATCATTGTTTCTCTGACAAACATAAATTTGCAAGAGTACTTGCTGAACTTAGTTACCAGGTGTTCCTTAAACCTGTCATGAATACTTAAAATTAAATGTCAGGCATGCCCTGCCAAGCTTTTGGGTGCCTTCATTTGTGTCTTATTAATACAGGTAGTTAATTGCTCTTTTGAATGGGAAAATATTTTCATGAGTCTATGCATCAATATTGTCTCTTAAAATAATTTATGACTACAGTGGAACCTTGTTATAAAGATGTCGGATATAGTGAGAGGCCTGTTATAACAAGGTGATTTTATTGGTCCCAGCTCTTTATAGTTCTTTTTTTTTTACCCTGATATAGTGAGGAACCTGATATAACAAGGTAATTTTCATGGTCCCAAGGACCTCGTTATAAAGAGGTTTCACTGTACTTTCATGGGATGCCCCATATATGCACAGCGAAAAGACAGTATAAAAAATTCATGATAAAACAATATTCCTCATAAAAAGAGGTAATACTGAATAAATCATAATAATCTGGTCCAAGTTTTTTTTAACCCTGATATAGTATTTTTGCTGGTCCTCAGCATTTTCTTATACTGCGTTTTCACCGTATTAAATTTGTTAGCTAAAAATCATATTATCACCATTCATGAATTCTGCATTAATCCACTACGATCTGCCCCTCTCCTTAAAAAATAAACCAGAAAGAAGTCCTGCAAAAAATTGTAATATGTTCACATGATTGGGATTTATGGTGATGTCATCAATCATGATGAATTTGTGAACCCAGTTACACAGGGACCCCCCCCCCCACGAAAAAAAATCTTCTTCTCATCAGCTCTTTTTGGTAACGGATCTCCAGTTTCTGACATTAAAAAAAAATTGTATCTTTTGGGTTTAATACTTTGCAGTCTTTTCTACCTGTTTGGTGTGCTTAGTTTTTATTTTGTATTAGTTTGTATTTTGAAATTTACTATGCATCTTCGACTTTATCATTTGCTTTCGCCAATTTTGACTGATCCACTTATTCAGATTAAGCCATCATGGCTGATGCTGATGCCCAGATACCAACCAATTACTGTACTCGTGAGGATTTGTTGCAGGTGCCTGGCATAGATAATGTATCGCTGATAAAATTTTTGATTTTCGCCATACCAGTGACATCACTCATGAAACATTTCTTGCTATTCCTCACTTGTGGAATGGGGCTGAGATGATTTCGTATTTTGACTTCAAAGCCCTCATCCCATTATTACATAGAGTGAACAGTATGCATATCCTTCTGATCATGCATAGGAGGAAGGCCCAGTCTCTTTCACCGAATTTTGAGCGGCAACAGTCCACAGCTGACACCAAAGAAATATCTATGTACTACCTCAAAGAACAAAATAAGCAGAAAAAGGCATATTTTATATACTCTATTACAGCTTCTCTCAAGAGTCAAGTCCCACAGATGATGTATGAGCAGTCTGTGAGCCATGTGGTGCAGAAAATTAGTCAAACGCCTCGACTGAAATTATATGCTGGGTTTATTGATTCAGATTATCTTTCATCTTCACAAATGAATCTCATTGTGTATCTCATCAAATTCTCAGCAAATTCCTGGTAAATTCCCTGAATTCCTTGTTAATTCCATGAAAGCTTTTTGCCTTTCGTATTCACAAAATCAGATCTCAATCCCAAAGAACGCTTCCGATAAAAAGTGATCCTTAATCCTCACAAAACAGACCATTTCTTTCTCTTCACTGTCTTTGATGCTACACTGGGCAAGGAAGTGCTATTACATTGAATACATTACATAGAGAAGCAGTGGAACGTTAGGAATAAATGACCAAATGACTCAAGTGACAACAACTGTGAGTGCACTTTCATACCATGGCTCCTTTAAATTAAGAATTAATTTACCCAAAAGAAACCCTTAAACGGTCAACAAATTTGATTAAAGTCAATCCATAGAGACACAATTAGCTCTCTATCAAAAATAAAATAGTCTCTTCCACAAAGTAGTTGGCTTTTATGATACTTTGACTCTTTTCTAAATGAGTATAGTGGAATGACTGCTCTAAAATCGCACTGCCCAACAGTATGTAAGCATCACGTTGAACCCAATAACTTTACACCTTTGTCAATACACTAAAACGCTCCATATCAGTACAATGTCCTGTGCGTCAACTTCATTGTGATCGTGGGACCAACTTCGTAGGAGCAGAGGCAGAGTTCCGGCAATGTGCTGAATCCAGGAAGGACCAAGTTAAGGAGTTTCTTCTGAGGAAGGGCTGTGATTTCATTGACTTCAAGTTCAATGTGCCTGCTTCAAGCCACATGGGTGGCGTTTGGGAACGCCAAATTCGCGCCGTACGTCAGGTCTTAGATGCTCTGCTTCGTAAGACTGGTCAGCAACTTGATGACGAATCCTTGAGAACGTAACTGTGTGAGGCAGCAGCGATCGTCAACTGTCGCCCACTAACGTCGGAATTCATCAACGAACCCAATCATCCAACTCCACTGACGCCGAATCACCCGTTAACGCAGAAACCGAGTGTCATCCTGCCACCCACTGGAAGTTTCTCTCGAGAAGACGTTTACGCGAGGAAGCATTGGCGCCGAGTCCAGCATTTGGCAAACGAGTTTTGGTCATGTTGGAGGAAAGAATTTCTCGCTCAACTACAGTCGCGTAGCAAATGGACTGTCCCAAAACGTGATGCACAAGTCGGTGACCTGGTGCTGCTGAAAACCGAAGAGTTGCCGCGTAATTCATGGCCCCTAGCTAATGGTAAAGCAACTATTCATATTTTTGGAACATCCTAAATCTCTAAACTGAAGTAAACCTGTTTCCTTCTACAATTTTTTTTAATAATGCATGTAATTCCAGTAAATAGTGTGAGTCAGAGTGAAAGGTAACTCAATGATCCATTAATCACTAAAAATGTAAGTTTTCTGACCACTATTAAAGTTACACCTTGTTGGTCAAGACCACTTACATTACTTTATAATTATTCAATTTGCTCTGTTTTAATGTTGGTAACTTTATTTTTTTGTTTTCCTAATCAGGAGAGGAAGAATCCAAATTATTCAGAGGAGGAAGAATCCGAATTATTCAGAGGAGGAGAAGCTAAAGTTGATTGAGATGGTTGGAAGGAGGGAGCAGGATTTGTTTGCGAAGGCGGGATATGCGGGAGTGAAGGTATAATTTGAATGATACACTTCATAACTTTAACCCTATCTGGCCTGGGATATTTTCTTCAATTGCAAGAGGTATGTGCTATAACCATATTGAAGGACAGGAGAGGGTCTACCACCACCCAATAATGGCACAAATTGCTCATGGAGAATCACTAATATCTGTAACCAAGATGTTGACAATATGTACACAGAGGCGCAACTTCAAATCTTTTGACGAAGTTGAAAGAAGTCCCGAGGGCATTATACTTTGATGCCACATGATCTATAATTATCAGGGCATTCAGGGACAAAAACGTGTATATTACTACGCAATACTGGTACCAGGTGCCCAATGAGAGTCATCAACACCTGCACAAGTAGCAAGAAGTCCAGAGGGCGCAATATTTTTTTGATGCGACAGGATCTATTACAAAGGCTATTGAAGGGCAGAAGAGGGTGCACTACTACCCGATGCCCGAGGAGAACCTACAATACCGGTAGCAGAGGAGAACCACCATTACCGGTAGCAGAAATGATTACAACAGACCACAGCTCCATGAACAAGATGTTCATGAACACTGTTCTAAGAAATGTATGAAATCTTGGCTGTGGTAGCAGGATATGCCGAGAAAGCAATATACTTGGATGCCATTGGATCTATGAAAGGGCACAAGATGGTGCACTAATGACTGATACTGGTACCAAGTGTGAACCATCAATACCATGATTATAGTTGATATTTTGACAAAGACAGGCAGCTTTGAATTTGAATTGGCAGGGCAGTATGGTATAGTTGGGCTAGCTTGAATGGGGCTATAGCCATGCAGCCAAACCGAATAGGTTTATTGTGACATGCACTCTGGCATTGCTGTTGCTATGCCAGGGCGAACACACTCGGCCAGGCAATGGTGCACTAGCCCTACAGCACACACAAGCTCTCTCTTCAACACAAGCTGCTGAGCTGAACACACCCTTGCAAGAACCTCTCTCTCAGCCCTCTACCCTAGCACATGGCATTCCTAACTTAGGTAACTATCAACAACAAGTTTATGAGTTATACTAACATTATCATTTGGGACTAATTTACCATAATGGCGACGAGGATGGGATTTTTGCTAATTTTAGGCTAGTATGGTATAAGTGGGCAAGTGTAAATGGGGCACCCTGGCATTGTTGTTGCTACGCTAGGGTGCACACATTCAACTCAGGCAAGGGTGAACTTGCAGCTTACACAAGCAGTCTCTTCTCCACTGACTGTCATCCTGAAAGGACATGTCTGCCTGAGCCTCTCCCTCCACCCAACCTAGCCACATGATACTAGGTATTAGTTTATTAATATATTGCTGCTGTTGATGTTGGTGTTGATGGCTTAGTCTCTTTTTCCATAGCAGCAAGAAGTCCTGGAGGTGCAATATTCTTTGATGCCACGGGATCCATTATCATGGGTATTGAAGGACAGAAAAGAGTATACTACTACCTGATACTGGTACCAGGTGCCAAGGAAGAGCCATCAACACCTGCCGAAGTAGTAAGAATAACTTAGGGCATGATATACTTGGATGCAACAGGATCCATTTTCAATGGAATTGAAGGACATCAAAGGGTATACTACTATCCAATACTGGTACAAGGTGCCTACGGAGAGCCATCAATACCTGCACAAGCAGTAAAAAATCCAGAAGAAGCCATATAGTACGATACAACAGGGTCCATTTTCAACGTCATTGAAGGACAGAAAAGGGTATATTACTATCCAAAAGCGCCTGGAGAGAACCATCAATACCGGTAGCAGAAATGATTATTGATCAGATCATAGCTTAGTGAACATCAAGATGTTCCTGAACACTATTCTCAATGATGTAGGAAATCTTGGCTGTGATAGCAGGATACGCTGAGGGAGCAATATACTTTGAAGCAACAAGATCTATTACAAATGCTATTGAAGGGCAGAAGGAGGTGCACTTCTGCCTGATACTGGTACCAAGTGTAAACCATCAAGACCCTGTAGTAGACATTTTGACAAAGACGGGCAGCTTTGAATTTTAGGCAAGGTAGCAAGAAGTCTTGAGGGCGCTTTACAATTTGAAGTAACAGGATCGATCATCAAGGGTATTGAAGGACACAAGAGGGCGTATCAGTGCCTGGGGAGAACCATCAATACCTGTAGCTGAAATGGCAGATCACAGCTCAGTGAACATCCATATGTTCCTGACTACTGTTCTCAGAGATGTAGGAATGATCACTAGCTCCAGGTGTATCATACAAACAAACCAACTTGAGATCGACATGAGTTGGGCTTTTATACCTACAGTATGCAAATCAGCAAATAACATTAACATCAATGCTTACATAAAACTGCTTGGAGATATGTAATTCACAAACTTCATAAGTTGATTATATGCACACTTCATTTGTCCGCTCCTCCTATGCTGCACTTGTCTTCAAGGCTGCATTCATTCAAGGATAGGAAACTGTGGACAATTCATCCAAAAACAAATTGCAACACTTTGATTTTTCCACTGGTACAAACTGGTAAAACTTATCCCTATATGAGTGCACATACAAATGGACATGTAGTGCTACAAGTTGGCATTCACCTCCATGGGGGTTTATTCAGGAGGGATGGAAAATGATACCTCTACAGATAGCGATTCCCTAAACTAGGGGATGGAAAATGTACACAGAGGTGCAATATCAACTCATAGGCAAGATAACAAGAAGTCCAGTAGGGTGCACTAAACTTCATGTCATAATTAGGGGAATTGAAAAGGGTATTGAAAAAATATTGAAAGAGGGTGTACTTCTACCCAATACTGGTACCAGGTGGCCAGAGAAAACAATTGGCTTCCTAATGAAAACAGAACAAAGTTCAGTGAACATCTAGATGTCCCAGAACACTGTTCTTAGAGATATAGGAAAGGTCATAAACCCCAAGTGTGTCATGAAAAAGTCACGTAGAAATTGATATGAGCTGGAAATTCATTCACGCTGCGTGTAAAGCTATCAACAACAAAACCATTGATGCTTACATCGAAACTGCATGGAGGTACGCAATTCAAGAACTTCATATGTGGAATATGTGTTCATTACACTTGTGTGCTGCTCATGTCATACACTTAGTGTCATCCAAGATGTGTTCTATCAAGGACAAGAGACTATGACAATTCATTCTTCTTTCATTGAAGTCTTAGGTCAAGTTATGATTGACCCTACACAAATGGCAAAACGTTGATCTTTGGACTGGAAAAAATAATAGGAACTTGTCACTTTACGAATATACTACTTGAAATCAGAATTCAAACAATGACATAACTCTAAAGCAAGCAATTCCCTAAGCAATGTGATGGAAAATGATACCGTCTCTAAAGCTGAGGTTCCCTTGGCTGAGGGATGGAATATCATACCCCAAAATAACACAAATCTCAGAAACAGTGTTTACAAGGAGAGGGGAATTTTTCTCTAAATAAATCCTTAAAACAAAACTGTCAAACGTTTTAGGGCATCAAATCACTTTGATTGTGAATAGCTAGATCTTTTATCCTCACTTTCTTTCATTTACCTTAGGCATTGTTTATGCTCCCAAAGAGTTAAATTTATGGAGCACATATATATTCACTCTGAAGCATGCTCAAGGAGTCTTCTATTATCTCAACAAGTTCCTTGATTCCATTGATGCGACATAAAGACCACAGCCATTTATTCTCCTGCATCCAACAATGATTCAATCCATAATACACAGATATTTTTCAATTTCTATGTATGCAGATTGTGGAGTATATACTTCTAATGGGGTATACTTATTTGGGGGAATCACTGAAACTGATCTGCATGACTGTTCATTTTGAGATCGTGTTAGGCAATGGAAAACAAGGCATGAGATCTCTCATCTCTGCCAAGAATAAAACATTTTATATTAGTCAAAAATGTATTTATCAGTGATTGGTTAAACCACTTTCAAGTGATTGAATATAATTTCGACTAGTTTGGGAACTTGGCCCAAAAAATTAATATGTGAGAAAATGACGTAGGTTCATGACGATATTTACGTCACTACTTCACATAGTAAAAATATGTAGGGAAATTACGTCACATTCGCGACGGTCCAACATGAACTTTTGTGTGCGATCAGTGTGTGCAAACTTCACCCACGAGCGCCAGCTTGTGATCAGTCATCGCTCATTCAAGATGGCGGCCTCCACTTCCCGGAGATTTGGTCAGTTTTCTGATGAGGATTTAGAAGATTTCATCACTTCAATGGATAGTGAAAACACAAAAAAGCTTCAGAGAATTCTGTTCGGAAGTGGGTGTCAATTTTGAGGATACTGGCATGAGCCTCGAAGCGCTCGACGCTCTGCTATCGCAATTCTACGCCTGTGCAAGGAGCAGAAAGGGTGAGTTGTATACCAAAAAATCTATGCAAGCGATCAGCTTGCAACTAGTTTGCAATGCCCCTACAGTATTTACAGAGACCAAATCAATCGACAAGAGACCATCTAGTCTAAGGTAAGCTTTGTTTTTATTTTATTTGAGCAATTTTTTGACCCATAATATAAAACAAATATACCTTGCCTTGATTTCGACTTTCTCATTCAAACTATGGGCCTCAGTGCCTCCAAAAGTACTATTTACTTCGGGGCTGCGCCCCTCAGCAAATAGTACTTTGGTCAGCACCTCTTCCTATAGTTTGAACGAGAAAGTCTCAAGGTAATGTATATTTGTATATTATATTTGCATCAGACATGATGTTAGAGTTGATGTCCGACGCTAAGACATGGTACCTGAATGGCACATTCAAGCTGGTCAGGATATTGAAAAAAGTATTGGTCAGGAGCCATTTTCTCAGCTGTTCACAGTGCATGTATTTGTTAGAAGTGATGATGACGTCAAGCAAGTTCTACTGGCGTTTGTCCTCATGTCTGCAAGGCGAAAGAAAGATTACAGGAAAATTCTGAAATCACTGAAACAGATCTGCAGGACTCTTCGTGTTGAGATGGTCATGTTAAATACTGTATGAACATGCCATCTGGCAGGCCACCCTCTTGTCCAGGGTGCAGTGCGTCTGATTGGATGTTCTTTCCATCTGACTCAATGCATCTGGAAAAAGTTCCAAGAACTAGGGCTTTTAGCAAGCAGACCGGAATGATGACAGGACACACAAAATACTCCACAGGCATGGGAGCGTCGTGGTGTAGTGGTTCGGACTCTCGCCTCTTAAAGAGGGTCGATAGTTCGAATCTCTCCCAGGGCTTTAATTTCCTTCAGCAAGAAATTTATCCATAGTATGCTGCACTCTACCCAGGTGAGGTGAATGGGTACCGGCAGGAATTTATTCTTCTAAATGCAGAAGCGCCTACTTGGCAGCTATGCTATGGCCGGGTAATAAAATTAGATAATTTGTCTCGCGCCTCTGAATAGGTGACTAGAGAGATGGCATGTAAATGCTATATATTATTATTATTATTACTGGCTCTGTCCTAATCGGCCTGTTGGCGGATCACATAGCAGCTATACTGATGTCTAGAAATAGGAAATATTGATTACAACAACTTTCAATACTCTGAAGTATATCTATAAACCTATACAAGTTGAGAAGGTGGTGCTTGACTTTGAACTTGAAACACAGGAGGCCATCCCTCTGTGACATAAAAGCAGCCTTGCAACTCCTGACTGGAAAGAGGTAGAGTGACTACAGAAGGTTCTGAAATCTCTGAAATGCATCGGCAGGACTAGATACTGAATCCATGTTGAGAAGGAGGTACAGGATTATGAACGCACCATCTGGCAGGCAATCCCTCTTGTCTAGGGTGATGTGCGCCTGGAGGGATGTGTATTCCACTTGATGCAATGCGTATAGAGGAAGATAAGGAACTCGAAATACTTCAGAGATTTCTTGCCCTAACCTGCCAGCCATCTTCGAAAGTCTATCAAAGAAAAGTAACTACGCCAAACTAAGCTAAATTTTTTTGAAGGGAGGGGGCGTGGACCTTAAGCGCCTAACCCCTATTCCCGCCTGCATCAGCCTACAAGCAAAATAAGAAAAGTGCCCCATAGTGCTCCTCCCCCCCCCACCCCGGTATCTTGCTATACAAGCTTATATTGGAATATTATACAACATGTTTTCCCCGTTTTCTCTCTTTCATGCAGGTGCCAATGTGGCCAATGCAGGATCAAGGATTCGTTCCAAGCTGGAGACTGCTTGTGCTGCAGGGAAATTCCAGAAGTTTCATCTGAATCAGACCAGCACGAAGCCCTTTGCCTGACAACCACAGACGCTTTTGAGGCAGCTATCCTGAATCCAGTCTCGCTGTACATAGGATGGATGGAATACACAGACAGGTGGCGTCAAGCAGCCAAATCATTTGGAAACAGGAATAATGAGTATGTACACGCTGTAAATTGAAATATACATTGTTGTATTTCATTCTTAGAGTTAAAGTTCTAGGAAGGTTTTACACATAATGCCAGGGTAAGAAGGATATGCACCACAATGGTTGTGTTACAACAATAGATGTAGGGACAGCTATTTTCCCTTTTCCTACTTGCCAACAGACCACATTCCTGCCATCTTTAATGGTCTATCCGAAAATGCAACAACCAATAACTCAGTTGAATTTGATGATAATATCGCATTCTGGGCGGTGTTTCACCAAGATATGAAAGACTTTACGCACGACTTTACATTCGACTGGTATCCCTTCTCGCGTATAATTCATTATAGTATGCGCATTCAGCGCAAGAATTGATACCAGTCGAACTTAAAGTTGTGAGTAACTTTAAGAAAGACTTGGTGAAACACCTCCCAGGAAAACCAAGATCCTGGTCAGTGTTCAACGAAGCCGTACATAATAATGACAATGTGGAAGAATGGCATGGGATGCTGAACCAACATGCAAAGAGGTGTAGTAGGAATGAACCCCACCCCCTTAGGGGAAATCGGAGTGGCCAAGCAGGGATGATGTCAGTAGGCTGCCAGAACTGCTTCCAGCCGAGGTCAGGCAGAGGCGGGAAGCTGGAGTTGAGATGAATGCTACCACGACAGGAACGTTACTGGAAATCTCTCTACTCAGGATCATTTGGGGCTAATAGGTGAGTCAAATTTCTGTTATTAGTCCTAAAGTGACTTTGGGGGCCACGAGATGATGCTCAAGGTCACTTTAGAGGCAACTCTGTCTTCCTTTAAGCTTGTTAATCTTCTCGTGAAGAAGGCAATTTATTTATTAAAATACAAGCCCGCTAGTCTGCATCAGTTACAAGTTGGGCAGTGATAGGGATGCCAATGATAAAGAATCAAAATTGACAAAGACGTAAGAAAATATGAGCATAAGATCTTGGCACTGTTTGCTTGGTACTGTTTGCATGCCACTGGGAGAGGAAACGGCAGCCTATCTGTCTCTCAAGTATGCACCTAACAGGAGAGGCCGCATTTAATCTAAGCAATCATAAGATGAAAAGAATGTACATGTACTTGACAACTCTACATTTTGTTGAATACCGTTGCAATGGATAAACCAAATACCAGGAAAACATCTACACTGTAAATCAAGTAAAATGTAGCTACACATGTACTTCTCAACTCTAATGGATATTATCGACTCATGTTACTGCCAGAATGAATGCACCAAAAAATAGCATACATGTATTTGTATATTATGTATAGAATATGAGGACTACGAAATGGCATCAAAGCAAGCAAAAAAGTGCGTGGATATGGATACATCCGATCCAGAAAACTACCCAGAGTCGGACGAGGAGGTCAGAGGTTGCCCAATAAGAGCTTCTGTCCTGGAGGGAAAGAGGCAAAAAAGAAAATTCGCAAACAAGATATCCCTGACAAGGATGCCTGGACCTCACAGAGTTCGGATTTTCAGCAAAAGAGGATGAGGACTACGAAACAGCATCAAAGTAAGCAAAATAATGCCTCCGGCATCACCTTACGGTGGCGGAGGCATAAAAAATGCGTGGATATGGATACATCCGATCCAGAAAACTACCCAGAGTCGGACGAGGAGGTCAGAGGTTGCCCAATAAGAGCTTCTGGCCTGGAGGGAAAGAGGCAAAAAAGAATTCGCAAACAAGAGATCCCTGGCAAGGATGCCTGGACCTCACATAGAGTTCGGATTTTCAGCAAAAGAGGTAAGGACATTCTACATGTAGTCTATTTTGCAGCATGTGAATTTCTGAACACATTGTACATTAAATCAGGGTTATTCAGATGGTGTTTTTACCGATATTTGTTTAGCGTACATGTGTAAAAGAAGAAGCCTGTGATCAGGAAGAAGACCGGTGTTGTCTGCAAGGCTAGCGGTGGGAATATCCAAGCCGTTCAGACAAAATTTGTAAGTGTTTTTGCCACCAGGTTCTCCCCGGACCTAGATGCCGATACTCTACAGGAGTATCTCAAAGATAAACTAAATGACACTGTATCCTGTCAAAAGCTTGTATAAGAGAGGGCCAGTCAATCGAGGTTTTCCTAAATTCATGTTACAGCTGTCTGCAAGAACATTGACGATATCTACATCCCTGAACTTTGGCCTGAAGGTGTTTTTGTCCGTCGGTTAAAAACAATTGTACAGGGTGCCCTTAAAACCATCACCATTGCTTACAAGCCTACTCCTACTGAACAACACAGAGAAATCAGAATCAACGAACAGTGCATTTAGTGTCACTAGACCTAATAAATTTAAATATTAACTAGAAGTCATGAATGAAAAGGTAGCTCTGCAAGAAGTCTAGTGATGGGGAAACTATGGTGCTGAATCATCAGAAATATGCAGAACTCAAATTCTTCTCATAATCCTAAAATCATCAATCATCATAAAATGACCAACATCTTCACCTCAAGCAACATTTCTACAGCCATCAACTTAACAAAAACCCAACCCACTTCTGTATCAATCACCAGTCTTGCTGTCATCACCTTCGACATATACATCATCTGAACCCATTCAGGCACCACTTATGACGACTCATCATATCATCCTTCGGACGGTTCATCTTCTTCTGATGATAATGATGAGCCAGATGAAATTCGCTACTGCAAAGACAGGAATTTCATCGTATTTGAGAGTGAATTGGATGTGCTGTTGAGTGGGCAAACAATGCACACGTCAAGGGGGACAAGTTTCTAGTATCGATAAGTTCAATGTTGGAACAACGGTCACAGCCTCGACCAATATGAGCCAGATGAAATTCGCTATTGAAAAGACATGAAATTCATCATGTTTGAAAGTGAATTGGATGTGTTTTTGAGTGGAAAATGCAAGCAATGTCAAGGTCACAGCCTCGACCAATATGAGCCAGATGAAATTCGCTATTGAAAAGACAGGAAATTCATCGTGTTTGAAAGTGAATTGGATGTGTTGTTGAGTGGACAACTATGCAAGCAATGTCAAGGTGGACACGTTTCTAGTATTGACAAGTTCTGTATTGATTCATCTTTTATGGGAAATGAAATAAATGAAGGAAATGAATGTGTTGGAACAACCGTGACATCCTCGACATGGCATTCTATGACACAGACTTAAGTGGAAAGAGTTTTTTCGCTGATCTACTAAACTTGAACTTCCTTGCGCAGACTGCGTTTTATGAAATTCAATCAAGTGTGCTCTTGCCGACAATTAACACTTTCTATGAGATGAACATCGTAGAGGAAAGAGAGTAAGTTACCAGGGATGGCATTCCAATCACTCTACGTGGAGATGGACCATGTGACTCCCCAGGATACAGTGGTTATGATTCTCCATTCATGATATTCGCCATTGCAAAGACTGGAATTTCATCATATTTGAGAGTGAATTGGGTGTGCTGTTGAGTGGACAAACAATGCACACAACGTCAAGGGGGATAAGTTTCTAGTATCAACAAGTTCTGTGTTGGAACAACGGTCACAGCCTCGACCAATATGAGCCAGATGAAATTCGCTATTGAAAAGACAGGAAATTCATCGTGTTTGAAAGTGAATTGGATGTGTTTTTGAGTGGACAATGCAAGAAATGTCAAGGTGGACATCTTTCTAGTATCAACAAGTTCTGTGTTGGAACAACGGTCGCATTACAAAGACTTATCAGTGGAAAGAATTTCAGACAGTTCAATTTTTTCGCTGATCTACTTAACTTGAACTTCCTTGCGCAGACTGCATTTTATGAGATTCAATCAAGTGTGCTCTTGCCGACAGTTAACACATTCTACGAGATGAACATCATAGAGGAAAGAGAGTAAGTTATCAGGGATGGCACTCCAATCACTCTACGTGGAGATGGACCATGTGACTCCCCAGGATACAGTGGTTATGATTCTCCATTCATGATATTCGCCATTGCAAAGACAGGAAATTCATTGTGTTTGAAAGCAAATTGGATGTGTTTTTGAGTGGAAAATGCAAGAAATGTCAAGGTGGACATGTTTCTAGTATCAACAAGTTCTGTGTTGGAACAACAGTCACAGCCTCGACCAATATGAGCCAGATGAAA
>BQKZ01011285.1:0-15000 GCA_036244855.1 Temnopleurus reevesii | reverse complement strand
TAATTGTCATCCTTACCATCATCACAACCACCATCACCATCATCAGCAGCGTCATCATCATTATCAGCATCATCATCATCATTATCATCATTATCCTCATCATCATTATCATCATCATCATCGCCATCACCATCATCGCCATCACCATCACTATCACCATCATCACCATCATCATCATTGTCATCACAACCACCACCACTACCATCATCATCAACATCATCATCATCACCATCATCATCATCACCCTCATCACCATTACCATCACCATCACCATCATCATCGACTATCATTTAATATTTACCTTCTGATCTGTGCATAGTAGAAGTAATTCTCCAACTCTTTGAAGAGCTCCCCTTCCCTGCCTCCTTCCATCAAACCATAGAATGGTATCAAATCATCGCCACCAAGCTTCACTGCTGCTTCCAGGGCACTAAAATGTGAGAAATGGTAACCATTACACGTACAGTCAAACCTGTCTATTGTGGCCATCCAAGGGAAAGAGAAAATTGGTCGCTGTAGACAGGATACCGTTATAGACAGGTTCTAAATAACACATATTTTCAGAAGGAGGCAATTTGGGTGGTCACTCTAGACAGGTGACTGCTGAGACAGGTTTGACAGAGCAATTCCATAAAATATGTACACTAAACCCCCTACATGTACATGTATATACAATGCCTTTCTGAAATGGCTTTTCAAAAAAAAATTCATATAATCTGATTTGTGCTTTGAAACAAAATAGGTAAATAGTGAGGTTGGAATAAAATGCTGAATGATTTATTGAATTTCTTCACACAAGAAAATAAACTCGATAACTGAAATTTTAAACTAGGGTTTATATAATATTGGATGGCAATAAATGGAATACCAGGGAATATTGCACGAGTTAGGGCAATATTGCACGAATCGAAGATGAGTGCAATATTGGCCCTAACGAGTGCAATATTCCCGGTATTTCATGAAATGAAGCCATCCAATATAATTATTATTATCTTTACATATACCAGAAGGCTGGTCACTGCTTTGCGCAAGCGTAAAATTGAAGCCGTACAATATGGCTTAATATTGTACGGCTTAAATCTCTCATATAGATAATAATGTTTATTATTCGCCTTTTTTTCCTTTCTTTTCTGTTCCCCCTTTATTTCCCACTGTGAGGGCATAATCAAGTTGATTAATATTGTGATTTGTCTATTCCTTCCATGACTCTTTATTCCCTTTGCCTCAGAAAAAGTACATGTACATTTGGATATTCATCTACATTCAATTGACAAGCTTCAAGCAAAGAAAAAAGTTATGGTACAATTAAGATACTTGTTTTCAGATATTCTTAACAGACAAATGTAGTCAATAACTTTGATCAGAAAGTACTCCCAAATGTTTGTTATGTGAAAAAATTACCACCACAATATTGCATTTCTATTTTAATTTCATGGAAGACGTAGCTTGAGTCCCTATTATTAGTTTGTTATGCACTACTATAACAGTAAATTGACTGCTAATGACATATTGAATACTAATGAAGCCTTACAACATTAGAACATAAACATGTACAATATCTAAATATGCACTGAAACACATTAGAAATTATAAGTTAATATGAAATGTAAGAGGATCTGGTGGAATTATATCTCCATATAAAAATTCACCCAACCTATAGAAACATGGAGGTTCTCATATATCTACATTTACTATTGGTGAGATCAATCTTTTTTTTTAATATTTTTAAAACTTGGATGAAAAAGGGAGAGAGTTTACTTTGTGATATTACATGACTTGTGTCAAATAGATGTCTGCGACTGTCATCATCAAGAAGACTTTACCAGGATTGAAATCAAACCTCTGAGAGTACCTAACTTTCTCATCAAATACTGATTGCAGGCACATGCCACAATAGTCAGTGACCATACCAGAGTATTTGTGGATCAATTTACCATAAAAACCAGGTGGTCTGTACATAAGTCCCAGAGACTTGGCAGAAACGAATGTTTGACAAGTAAAGAATGTTTCTGTTATACTCACTTGAAATGAGTATCCCACATATGAACTGAGTAGTCTGTGCCTCCAGCAGTGAATACATGTTTGCCATCATAGCTACATGCTAGGTTGGTAACCTGCAGAACAAAAAAGTAGGAAATACAAAATTACTGCTTGGTTCATCTCGTCTCTTAAGAGAACTCTTCCGGTGCAGGGTTCTCATCTCAGTTAAGCCTGTACAGAATAGCAATCTACCCTAAATTGAATTCATATTATGTTTAATGTCCATTCAGAAGTTGTGACAAGTGTTAAATTCATTTTCATCCTTCATTCAATAGACTTTTTTGGCAAGGATGTCAGATAATCTTAAAGTTACCATACTGACACATGTACTTCTTAGAAAACAGTATCAGACACAGGAGTTTGTGGCTCTTTACACAAAGAGATGAATTTAGAGGATCACCAATTCCAATAATACTCACGCCAATTTACCTCGGGATGAAAGTCCTCTAAATCGCCGCATGTTGAAATGGAAAAAGGTTGGAATTTCTTCCTTACAGCACATTGGTGGTAACTCTGGAGGGAGCAGGCTTTGCTCCTGGTATTATAATCTCAAATCAGCCCAAAATGATGACAAATAAATCTTGGGGGCCTACTTCCACATTGTTCAGTTAATATTGGAAACAACTCCACCTTTGAGTGCCATTACATTATGTGGGTTGCCATTAAGTGGCATCCTTATATAGTCCAATCCAATTAACAGGGTGTTGTTCAAAAGTTGCAGTTGATCGCAAGTTGCAGTTGATTGGAATGTGCCAATCAAAATCATTGTTTCACGTGTGTCTTGCTAAATGCGCATTACAATTTGCAAAGTTGTAGTTGATTTGCAGTGAATTTTGCACAACACCCCCTAAGACACACACATACAAACACACAAACAAACAGACAACTCCACCTACACCTGATGGATGTGAGGTGGGTGCCATAGAATTGTGTGTGCTGCAATGTGACACACTTTAATTAGTCCAATCTTATCCTTTGTAATACACACATACACACACTCACACACAGACAAACATACAAACAAAACAGTCCACCTACCCCTGATGGATGTGCGATGAGTGCCATAGCTTTGTGTGGGTTGCCATAAGGCGGCATCTTATGTAGTCCAATCTTATCCTTTGCGATACATACACACTCATGCTAACACAAACATACACACACACAAGCAAACAGACAAACAGACAGCTCCACTTACCCCTGATGGATGTGCGATGAGTGCCATAGCATTGTGTGGGTTCCCATCGGGTGGCATCTTGTGAAGTCCAATCTTATCTTTGGTGACGTATGCCATGTAGCGAGGGTCGTTTACTGGGTCTTCTGAAGGCAGGACAGCGATCCTAAAAAATGAAAATACATGATATTAAATTCAAACTAGTAAAATGCTCGATTTAGGTATGAATTTAAACGATCATTTTTCTCAATATAAGGCGTACACAAAGACACGATCAAAATGCATGACTAATTAACACAATGTCAGGTGGCTATAGAAATGATATGGCCTATGGACCAATAGATTTAATGCCCTTAGTCTAACACTATTCTCCCTTTCATGAATAGCATCGGTGAACATGAGGCCAGTGTTGAGTTTCATAAATCTGTTCTCAGAGGCACACATAACTCTACACATGACTGGTGACCCTTTCTTGAACCCAATGACCCCTATGGCGCCGAGTTAGCACCTGAAAAAAGGGCCACCAGTCATATGCAGAGTAGTGCATTCCTGTACGAACAGCTTAATGAGACAGACACCAGGTACGGAATTTGCAATTTAAACTTAGCTTAATAACCTACTGTACTGATTGAGATTACAATGACTGCCCCAGTAGAAATGAGCATTAAAGCTTATTCATTATTTTTGAGGCAGGATATCAGACAACAATCGTCCACTTTTAACATCAAAAACTTATTTGAACACAATGCAATACTCAAGAGCTTGCAACACAGCCCCAATGGGGTTAATATTGCACTCATTTTTAATTACTCTTAATACTTCATTCTAATCTAGACCCATCTATTCATCAAATCAGATTGCAAGAATACTCACTTTTGGATGGGAGTGCCATACGTGGGAGCTAACACAGTTCTTCTGCACATCTTGGTTGTGGTGTTGAAAAGCTTGAATTTGAACTGAAACATAAAATTAGTATAAGTTATGGTATAATACGTAGGGCAATGATATTGATAACCAAACATCATTTCAGAACTAAAATTCATACCAATGCTCCGCGAAGAAAAATAAATTTTCAATCTCATTATCAGACTTAAACCTATGTAAATCTAATTTATTCAGTTGCTGTGAACCATCTAGTCAATAAAATAAACAGACTCTGAGACACCTGATATAGGCACAATTTACCAATATATGTTGACAATAATGTGAATTACACTCTTTTCAGGGCCACGAACATGTATAAACATCATCCTTAACATTAAACATTGGGTATTGGAAAATAGTTGCTATCAAATGACAATTGTAATTGCACGCCCATCACTAATAACAACTCACAGTTGAATTTGAATTAAATGCAACATTTTACCAACACTGGTGTTACAGGGACAGCCTTACAATGCACATCCTATCAGGCCGACCTTGATCAGTTAATCCACTTCTGATCAAAATTATAAGTATTATGATGAAAATTCTATACTCTTTTGGTACCTGATTGTTTGCAGTGATGAAAAACTGTTCCTTCGTGATAGGGGGATACCAAGCAAAGCACTGAGGTACTGCACTCTGTTCGATGCGATCAGTGGCTATCACTTCCAAATGGTCCTTTGCTACTGTCTTCAGATTATACTCCACCTGAAATTGAAAGTTGGAACAAAATAAAATAATGATCTATCTGTGAAAACATTAAGATATAATTAACAGAATTTGGGAAGAAGCACTGAGACACTAAGCTGTGCTCAATATGATTTGTTGGTATCATGTCCAGATGGTTCTTAGCTCCTGTTTTCTGATCATACTCAACCTAATGTATTATTTTCCAATGAAAGAAAGAGTGATGGCATTCATAACGCAATAATAGTGAGGAGGAAACTCAACATAATGCCATCATTGCTGACATGGAATTTTATTTATTTCTTAAAGGTGAAAAGGGGATTTTTTTCTAATATTTTGTATTTATAGTTTTGACCAAAGTTCTTTTCCAAACTGGATATTATGTTCAAGAGAGAACAAAAATAAAAGAAAGACACCAAATCAATTTTATACAGTAGGTCTTTATCCTCAATGAATCGAAGTAACCTACCAAAGCTCTATCCTCTCCAAGTGACAGCAGCCGTGAAGCTCCAGAATCTAATGCCACACCAAATGTGATGCCTCTGATGTGCTTGTAATGGGCGCGGTGTTTACCCATGTATATCCAAGGCTCCTGACTGTTAGGGGACTCCGCCTTGTAGACCGTTACACAGTAATCAGCATCCTGTGAGTAGGAGGGAGATGAAGAAAATTGTTTACTGATAGAACTAAAAATGAGCAATTCTACGGCTTTGTCATATCCTGCACGCTAACAGCGAGTGCATGCCTTGATGGAAATCCTATAAATTTAGTATGTGTACCACAGATACTATTTGTTTCATTTGTATTGAATTTCAAGGAATTTCAATCAATAATTTTCATGACACTTTTGTGGAATTGTCCAGACATATAGGAATAAAGAATAAGAAGTATCATTCTTAAAATTTTGCAAGGACTCAATATTCATGCCAATTTGTATGGAAACAAAAAATAGCTTAATGAGCTGTCTACTGTAACGTACATGTAACAAATCTCATCTATCAATTTCTTTCAAGGTTCTCAATACCTGGTCTTTGAAAAGCACACTTTACAACTCCTTAACTAGAATTTTTTCCAGCGATACTTTGTATTGTAACACTTAAATATAAGCCTTTCAAGAAATAGGATGATATTCCTGTTTGGTACACATTCTTCTCACCTGGCTTAAGCGCAGCACAATGTAGGTCAACTTATTTAACATGGGAATAAAATTCTAAAAAATCAGGAATGTTGAATGACTTTCATTAATCAGTACAGAAAGAGTATGCCTTCAGCACGTAACAGGTCAACAAATCATTATGGACATGTTTCTTAAAATGAAAAAAATATGGAAGTCTTGAATCTGGAACTTCCTCGATTGCAAAAGGAAATTATCCCCATTGGTGGGATTCCAGCCATGACTCTGTGGTTGAAAGATGAAATTCAATACCACTTCACCAAAATACTTCCATATTACCAAACCATCATGCTCCAGCAACCTTTGAAATCACCCAAATACTTTGAATACATTTGTGCTTGTAGGAATTTTCCCCCGTAAACGTTATACTTGTATATTTGTTTTTCAACTTACAGCAGTTGCCATCCACTTGGAGTCATGTGAGAACGTGACATGGGTGACGGCGTCACGTGAGTAACGGAACGGCTCCTGGTTCTCGTCAATAAGCGTCAAGGCATCGAGGATTCGGACGCAGCCATTCTCAAAACCAACACCTGCAACCAGAAAAATAGAGCAGACATTGATAGAGCTAAAATTTTATTTTGTTATCCAATTTGGGATTGCTTTGTGAATCTGGGCCTAAATGTTTGTGAGTTTGCACGTACATGTACCATGATATGCTTCCCTTATTTCTTTATTGAGCAGAGACTAGTATCAAAACATCCATCAACTGGTCAAAATCATATTGGGTTAATTGATAATAAGCAGAAGCAAATTTAACTTTCGCTGACTACTCAAAATACCAGTATTTGAGGATAATTTGACAGGAAAGTTGGTAATATGTCAGCGCAATACGCAATTACAGATCAAACAGTAAGCTCTATTGTGCCAGTCAATTAATACTCCACTACATGTACACTATGTTAGTTACAGAAGAAATATGGTAATTAAAATGGACATCTTTGACCAGTGTTTCATATGTACGATTGAATTCTTTTTAATCCTAATAAGTCTTTTGGTGCATTAGCATCAGCTTTTCAAAGAAATATTAGTTCTAATGAATGGATGAGAAAAAATGTGGTTTGTAAAAATGCAATGAAATCATTGAAACATAATCATGAGTATGGACTGCAATGGTGGGTATGATGTCTGAATTTCTTGCTATGATTATAGCACTTATCATCTGAAAAACAAGATCTATTTAAAGGGCATCTGAGGTTATAAAAGTAGAATTTGTATACAACTTAATTACATAAAATTATAAACCCAAAATAATGTTATCCGACATTGTATGGTTTCTTTGTTTCAAATAAACGTCTCATTCAGGATCAACGCACTGAACCTAAATCAGAGTTAGATGCTGTGAGTGGCTATTTGAATGCATGCACACTCTTTGCGTCTATTTCAGTTGTTTTTTGCATGCATATTCTTTCCATGCATTTCTTAACCATGTGAGTTAGAATCCATGCTATTTATCTTTCGATTTTTAATGAGAAATGCTTTTTTTTTCCAGAATTCATTATTTAAAAAACTAAACAGCTTTTTAATGTCATGGAGTGTTTAAGGGAATTGGTTTTGTGTATACTACCAAATAGCAAATTATTATTACTGGCCACAGATTGTTACCGTTTAAGAGTTTATTAGCACTGACCAAGATAAGATCCAGTTGGGTCATAGCCAACACATCGGATCAGGTTGCCTTTAGGAAACTTTCTTGAAGATATCACTTGTCTGAAAAAAAAGCAAAAACAACATTATGAAAAGAACTTCTTAAGTAACACTGCATAAAAGATAGAAATTGTTATTAAAGATATTTCATAAATTGCGTGTATATTGGTAATAATATCTAAAAAGATACCAATTCGAACAAATAATCAAAGGCCTGGCTGTTAGACAGATGATGTTGTGCCCCTCATTTTCTCCAGCCTAAGAATAAATTGAGATGGGAAAGTTAAGAAAAGGTTGTATTCAAGTCATATTGATAATTATGAAAAATATGATGTACTTACTTTGTTTCATAGTTCCAGACTTTCAACAAACCAGCAAAGCTTCCAATAACTACAAATGGCCTGGAAAGAGAAAAAGACATTGCAAATTGAATAAGCATTATGAATTAGCATCTCTGTAAACTCAAAGGAATAATTTGTCACCTGAAAATTGTCTGCTGGAATTTGCTGCATGACTAATTCAGAATATTCAGACAAAATGTACCAAGAATTAGGAATATAATGGACTTAATTTTCTATGAAGATCGGTTCCAGCAACTGACATTCAAAATTCTATACCCCGGTAAATGTTAAGAGATTGTGTTATTGGGTTTGAAAGACTCTCTTTGCCTCCATATACCAAGACTTGCAATGTCAAATTATTTTGAATATTTTTATTACAAGTTTTTATTTTTCATGGACCTAACGATAAAAATATAAGTGATGTGAGAAGAAGACTTACTGTGATGGATGAGTTGTTAGAGCACGGATCGGTTTGTCATGTTCCTCTAATATCATCTAGAATAGAAAACAAAGAATGAAGAAAATGAATTATTGATGAATCACTGAACAAAGGGAGTTTGAATTCATTACTATGAATTACTTCTGAATGGCACCAGCAAAGTGGAAACAAGAGAAATGAAGACCTCCGGACTGGTTATGTAAAGCCTTCGAGTCTGCAGCCATATTTTTTAACAATCAAATTGAATCAAAATCAACATAAGACATAGACAATCAGAGGCCTTCTGACTAGCTGTTTCAGTTCAATGAGAGATTACCCTAGGTTAACAAAGCAGAATATCATTATTGTCATTATCATGCAGTTGGCTGGAAAACATTAGTTTTCCTCGTCATGCTCCAATGGCTATCTATTTATACCAAGGGTTCATTTAATCAAAATGGCCATTATCCTGAAAATAAAAAAGAATAAAAGTCTAATTCTCCTTTCAGAGGGGTGCGTTTTATCAGACTGAGGTTTATTTATTTTCACATTGATCAATTTTTAAAAATTGTTTTTGCAATTACAAACCTCTGTAATTATGCAATGAATGATTAAATAGAATGAGTCCTACCCAATGACCAGCATAATCAGTCTTCATAACCACTTACCTTGACTTGTACTCCATCGGCAACAACAAGAGCGACCTGTGCGTTGGACGTGCTGACAATGAAATCTCTCGTAACAAACGCCTTAGCTTGGAGGGTTGCATCCTTGGGGTAACTGTTATCTGGTTTGGCACTGGATTGGGTGAGAAAATTCACAATTTAATTGACAATTCAAGCTGCTGTATCAACAGCTTCATACAAACGCTAGAGAAGTTAGACTATATTTTTTTTGTGGGAAAATACATGATTTCAATCAAATTCAAATCAAATCATAATTTTTCCTTGAATTACTACCTTTTATCATTTTTATAGACATAAATAATCCAACTCTCAAAAGCTGCTAAATATGAAATACAGTACCAAATTTGGTACATTTGTTGCTGTGAAACTGTTGATGAAACCAACCTCCGAAATGGGGCATGGGAGTAGATTGGCAAATTGGCAATGTTCATGCCATTCACTCATCACTCAATTCAGGGACGTAGGTAAAGCAGACAAACCCAACATTGGGCTCAATGTTCCATAGTTTAGCATAGCTGCCAACATGAGACATTGGAAATAAGTATCAATCCTCCCACAAATTAGTAATCTTCACATATTATACATTGAAATGTATGGTACTTTATGTTGTGAAAATTAGGGCTAATGCTACTTACTCATCACTGAATTCTGGTACATATGCAAATGAGACTGCATTGATCGGTCCGACATTGAGCTCACTGTACCAGTTTGACATCCGAAGCTGAAGGTCGTAGAACTTCACATGGCCTAGCGTGTCTCCAGTTACCACAAATCTGGTGAAAAAAAGCAAAGATTGATAGATTGTACATAATAGTATAATAATAAATGGTAACAAAAGATTTTAAGGGGTTTTTTAACGAATTTACAAAAACAAATGTACTTCTAATATATTCAATAATAAACGGAAAATTAACCATTTAAAATGAAGAACAATTGTTAGATATTTCAATCTGTAAAGTTTGTGATCATTCAAATTTGAATGTATGACCAAAACGCTACATAGATTTCCAAACGATATGAACATACACTAACATTAACGCCTGGTTCACAAGGGTAATAGCATGATACTGCATAGGTGTTTTGAGGATTTGAAAACCCGACGGTACTACTGATTGTGGCCTTTGGAAACCTTCCACCCTTTACAATTAATTTTGCCCCCAGCGCCCAACATGGTAGATATAATTATTGTACAGTGCACACCAGATTTATTTGCTACCTGTTATCTCTATATAACTCCTGAACAATATACAGTCAAACCTGTCTGTAAAGACCACTCAAGAGAGACAGAAAAAGTGGTCTTTATGAGCAGGTGGTCTTTTAAGACAGGTTCATTTACATGTAAATTGCATTCTAACGACTCAAGAAAGGTGGTCTTTACGGACAGATGGTCTTTCTATACAGGTGGTTGCTAAAGCAGGTTTGACTGTATATGGTCCAGTGATCCCACTGTGATCTCTATGTCTTATTCTTTATAGCAATAAAAGGGAGGTAAAAATTCAGACTTGCATTTCTATGGGGATGAGCATAGAATACAGCTGTTACATACATGATACACATGTCATTCCTCAATTTACGTATTTGGTTAAAACAAATGGAATAATATTCATTACAAGTATTATGTTTCCAGTTGAAATTTGTGTCCCTCTACTGACCTGTCTGTTGTAGTAAGGACGGTGATGCCTCTCTCTTGTAGTCTGACCAGCTTGAAGGCTTTCTTGTTGTGAGGTGTGTCAAAACTTGGTGCTGGAAACATGAAAACAAAATAATGCATTTGGGTTCTTGAATTCAGTATCTAATGAGGAAATTCATTCTATTGTACATAAAAATAAAAATCATTGGGATCTTGAAGACAGATTATGGTTTGGTAAGGAATGGATAAATCAAGTTGGAAAATGTAGATTTACTTAATCTTATCACTTTCTACCAACAATATTAATCTGCAGGTAAATATGGATTAATTACAAAATAATCCTCCCGAAATTAAAGTCTATAGGCCATACATGTAGTTAGGATACACATTATGCCTTGAATTTCAGATAGTGGAGTATTCTGCAGTTCAGTGTTTCCTCAATGTTAGTGTAGGTGTACAAGTATTACCAATTCGCATGTATCATTGCTTCTTTTGTTCTTTATCTTTTTTTATCTACATCAGTTGGATAATCACTTTGTCTTCCAGCAGGTCTGATATATTGTATACAGGTACTGGCTGTTCTCCTGATGTAAAGCCCTGTTGTTTGGCCAATATATCAGAGTATATGCATACATTAACTAAATTCCTTATACATAATGTTTTAACCTGTTCATCACTGGAACCGGGTATTCCCTGCAAAAAGAATACAGGAATTACAGAATTCCCCAGTCAATGGGTTAAGAGAGTTATGTTCACTCACCTCCAGCCTTTGGCCTGTTGTTATCCCAGACCACTACATTACCAGCGGATGTAGCTGTCAGTGCTCTGGTGCTGTTCTGAATGTAGATCGACTGACTGAAGTTACCGACCACTCTGTTGAAGTCTTGGTCCGTCAGTGGAGGTGCGAAATACTCAATCTTGTCCCCACCCTGTTAGATTTGAGAAAAAAAAATATTAAGAAATCGGAAGAGTGCAAGAATTATTTATGAGTTTTTGATCAGCTAACTTCATCGCGTTTTAAATTTGATTGATTAATTTAATAAAAAAGGAAATGTGCATTTGCATGGGTTCAATGACATTTGTTCTTCCAACAATTGCTCAGATCTACACAGTAAACAAAACTTCAAACGTAACCTCAAACCTAACCTTAACCCTAATAGTCACATCAATCTGGAGCATAAACTTTATGGCAATCCTAACCACAACCCTACGTATGGCAAATAATTAGGACCGGAGCATGCAATTGTCTCTGGAGCAAAAAAAATAAGGATTTAGGAAGCATAAACAGATGATGTAATTATCTATCAACATTTCCCTATTAAATTTGGAATATTTTAATTACCAGGCATACTTATAAAAAATTGAATTAGCTCTCATGTTTTGATTATTCTAGGTGAAAGATAACTGCAGCTTTTACATAGAGTAGTATATGAAATATAAACAGAAGCAAAATTGTAGCTCATAGCCATCTTTCTGATTAGAAAACTTTGAGCAACTGTGCTCCATTCATAAATCAAGAACACATCTTTTAACTTGAGTTTGAAATAAAATGAACACCTACTCACCCATTTGTAGAAGATGACTTGTGTCTGGCTGTTGGATACAATCTGATTATGGTCTTCAGGGTTAAACATGACGTATGTCTGTTGGCCGTAGTTGATACCAAGCTCCTTGCTTGCCACGGGGTATTCACCGTTCGTCGTCCAGTCCCAGATAGATAGGGTCTAAGATAGTAATTAATAAAAAGAAGAATCTGATAATGGTCTTCCGGGTTAAACATGACATATGTCTGCTGGCCATAGTTGATACCAAGCTCCTTGCTTGCCACGGGGTATTCACTGTTCGTCGTCCAGTCCCAGATAGATAGGGTCTAAAGGAGTAATCAATTAAAATAAGAATCTGATTATGGTCTTCAGGGTTAAACATGACATACGTCTGCTGGCCATAGTTGATACCAAGCTCCTTGCTTGCCAAGGGATATTCACCGTTCGTCGTCCAGTCCCAGACAGATAGGGTCTAAGATAGTAATAAATAAAAAGAAGAATCTGATAATGGTCTTCCGGGTTAAACATGATGTATGTCTGATGGGCATAGTTGATACCAAGCTCCTTGCTTGCCACAGGGTATTCACCATTTGTAGTCCAGTCCCAAATAGACAGGGTCTAAGGGGTAAACATATGAGAATGACATGACTTTAACTAACATAATCACTTGATAGCAAACTTTATTCAGAAAATGACATGATATCTGTTTCCTTAATTATCTTCATTTTATGCTGAAAACTTACTCCATAGGGATAGTATGTAAAAGATACAAGCAATGAATCCATTAAAATATTTGAGGTAAGCCACAAAACTACTATTCAACAGCATCATTTGCACATTTTTTTCTTTATATTTATTTCTGGCAGACGTGGAAACTCATTCAGCATATTCAGCACTTATCTACATGAAAATCTGAGTACACAGATTTAAAGGTTATTCCTTTAATGAATGTCATGGGAGTTTGATTAAGAAGGATTTGATAAAACAAGAAAGACCAAGGACGAGGTAGGAACGAAGGATGGACTTGGAGAGGAAAACTTCAGACTCTCCAGTATAAAGAGAGAAGACATCCTGCCAAATCTGGCCATACACATTATGAATGACAAATGCATTGTTGATGATGATGAAGGTGATGATGGTGATGATGATGATGATGATGATGATGATGATGATGATGATGAAGATTAAAATGATAATGATAAGATAATGATAATGATAATGAAAATGATGATGATGATGGTGATGCTGATGATGATGATGATGATGATAAAGAAAGACCAAGGATGAGGTAGGAACGAAGGATGGACTTGCGGAGGAAAACTTCAGACTCTTCAGTATAAAGAGAGAAGACATCCTGCCAAATCTGGCCATACACATTATGAATGACAAATGCATTGTTGATGATGATGAAGGTGATGATGGTGATGATGATGATGATGATGATGATGATGATGATGATGATGATAATGATGATGATGATAATGATGGTGATGATGGTGATGATGATGATGATGATGATGATGAAGATGAAAATGATAATGATAATGAAAATGATGATGATGATGATGATGATGATGATGATGATGGTGATGATGGTGATGCTGATGATGATGATGATGATGATGATGATGATGATGAAGATTAAAATGATAATGATAATGATAATGATAATGAAAATGATGGTGATGATGATGGTGATGATGGTGATGCTGATGATGATGATGATGATGATGAAAATGATAATGATAATGATAATGATAATGATACTGAAAATGATGATGATGATGATGATGATGATGATGATGATGATGGTGAGGATGATGGTGATGATGATGATGATGATGATGAAGATTAAAATGATAATGATAATGACAATGATAATGAAAATGATGATGATGATGATGATGATGAGGATGATGATGATGATGATGATGTTCATGACAGTGATGGCGATAATGATGATGATAATGACCATGACCGTGATAATGTCGATGACAATGATGGCAATGTCAAAGGTGATGATGACGATAATGGTGATAACAATGATGTTGGTGATGACAATGATGGTGGTTATGTCAATGATTAGTAGAATGATGACAATTAAAAGAAATTATGAAATGCTTTAAACAAAAAGTATGCATCTTAAATTCAAGAATTGTACCTGTTTCTTAGCTGCACTAAGTGTGACAATGTACTTTGCATCATGAGTCATGTTTATTCCTACAACGCCACCATCTGGGTGAGGGTCAAAGATCGTCTGCACGGGTGTTCTGTAAAAAGACAAAAGACGGATGAAAAACATTCATTTTTCTAAACAATATGTTTTGCTGTTATTTTTGTTGTTTATCTGGTTGTTTTTGTGGTTTTATTCCATCTACATAAAAACTCTCTACCCCCCCCCCTTCCCTATAAATGATTTCTCAGTTTTAAAACAATTCTAGGCCATAATAAAAGTATATTTTACACTACTACTAATTTCTTTTATGCAAATATTCATCCTATGGTCCGACACGAGACCAGGAGACAAATAAAACAGAGCCAAACCATGACTTTGACATGTATATTAATTGAATAATTCTAACTTACCCAGAAAAAGTATCCCAAATGATGATCATGCTGTTCTCTCCTTTATCCGCTGTTGCAATCCATCTCTTATCTTGGGATGCGCAGATACATGTGATGTTGTTACACTGAAATGAAAACAAAAAGATGTAATAGAGATTACTTTTTATTGTTTT
>BQKZ01011284.1:0-16959 GCA_036244855.1 Temnopleurus reevesii | reverse complement strand
CTGAAATAGTAAATTTAGCATTTTCAGACAAAGTTTACATAATATGAACAAATACATTTGGTATTTTCATTGAAACCTTCACATAAAAGTCATGTAAATAACTAAGGATTAAATGTTTTTTTCTTCTTTGGTACAGCTGACCATTGATCAAGAAATCTACTTAGTTCAAGGAGAAGACGAGGTTACGAGTATCTCGTGGTTTGAGGCAATCAAGGGAGCAGTGGCGGTAAGTTCTCTTTAAAAAAAAAATCAAGGCCCAAATTCTGAAAGCTGTTATCTTTTATGTTAGCTAAAATATGTTAATTGTCATAAGTCAAAATTACGACGCGCCATTTGTTAACCCTAATCCCATTGGGATATTTCAGTCATCTCAGTTCATTGGAGGGGGGGGGGCTTATTTGGCCCCCCCTCTGATCTTCGCCGTCGATCGCGCCGAAATTTGGCGTGCACATAGCCCGCGATGTTAACTCTTAGATTGCACAGTCAAATGTTTCAAAAATCTACTCATTATGCTAATTAGGCTTTAATTCTAACAAACAGCAATAAATCACTTGCTGAAGCTCCAAATGTGCTGATTTTTGGTCTAGATACTCATAGTAATGTTTCAGACATAATGTCATGGAAAGAAAATGCAATCAAAATCTATTTCTTATGTATTCTATTGTTTTTATGAATTTCTTATGTATTTCTGTGTTATTTCGACTTTATTATTTTTATTGTTTTTTCGATGGGAATTATTGATGACATTATTAGAGGCATAGAAATGAATTTTAAATTCAGTTCATGCATTAATATGCAAAATAGACAAGGATTTACTAATATTGACTAAAAACACAATTTGCATTGACTTTGTACATAACATCACGTTTTGGACTAATATTTGGCTCAACGAATATTTTTCAAGTGCGCGTAGCGTCGGTACCGCATACCCGGTCATCACGAATTTTGTGTCAAAAGTTGCGCGAGACTTGAAAGATAAAAGTCAGAGCTTCTCGCGTTTCAGATTTATCGCGAAAATTGTCGAGGGGGAGGCTTTAAAAGCCCCCCCCCCCCCAAGGGGATTAGGGTTAATATTTGTGTGGTGTCTTTATTACTCACGTGAGGTAAAGAGACCTCTGTGCATCCACCAATAAAAAGTGCTTATTTTGCCCAATTGACATTTTTTTTTTTCTTTTTTACAGTTAACATCATTTGTTTTAACACAGAAGATAACAAAGTTTTCAGAATTAAGGTCCTGTTGTTTCCCTTTTAGGATGATGAAACAAATTTTTTTGCTGTGATTTGATCACTTTTTATTAGAAGATATACTTAAAGCCCAAGTATAGTTTTGGCAAAAGCGAATATTTTTGTCGCAAAATTTTGTCTTCAAATCTACTTAAAAAGAAACATGATATCATGAACATGTTGTACAAAAGATTGTACGAAAAATTAACAAGTTTTGGAAAAGTTATAACCTAAAGTGTGGAAAATATTTTAGCGTCGTAGCCCCCGACGCGAATTCAATATTTTCTTTCTTGATAAAGGACAGCTTCTCATGAACAGAATTGGATAAAAATTTCAGAATTTATTCTTTATGTATTCCTTTTTAGCATGCTTTAATAAAATCTTGGAAATGATTTTCTATATGCCCGATAAGAAGCAAAATATTGTTATAACCAAGAGAGGGCGCTAAATACGATTTAACGGTCAAATTCAAATTTTCAAAAGAATTCGCTCGTAGAAAAATATGCTATGATCTTAATATGTGTAGAGAAACTATATGTCATGGTATATATCCCCAAAATTCACACTTCTTTAATCTTTACCAAAACTATACATGGGCTTTAATGCATAAGCAGTAAGAAAAATAATTCTACTCAAATTCTGTCCATCACTGTTATGTCATCATTTGTCTTGAGACGCAGAGAATTTTGAATGTGAAAATAATCATTGAAATTGTCATCAATCCTTAACTTGGCATAGCAGTAATATTATGAAAATCACACTTTTTCAATAAAAATTAGCTACCTTCAACTTTTTCCAAGCTTTGTGGAGGTTAAAATTCTATTTGTGAATATTATATTTTAGTAATTTTAGTGGAGTGGGAATATTATATACATGTATTTCAGAGGAATGGTTTTGAAGAGATAACTGACAATGTATTGCCAATTTAGCAAAAGAAAAGTGATTGACCCTGTCATTAAATAATTTCTGTTCATTCTTTATTTTTTACAGGGTGGATCAGGAATCCAATCCGCGAGTCCAGAAGAAGATGATGTACATTCCCCTTCAGCCCACAGTCCAAGTACATTATGTAAGTAGAACGACCAATTTGAGAAAACTTATGCAGGGTTAACTGCCTAAAATTATATATTCTTTTTTTACCTTGGATGAGGGGTACCAAACTCAATGAATTTCAGTTATTAGGCTGAAAAGAAAAACATGATTGTTGGATGCCCAAAATTGACCGACCCTCTGAAAAAAAATGTTTCTTCTCAAATTACAAAAAAAAAATAAAATTAAAAAATGGAAACTTGTAGGAAAACGTGAGAAATATAACCTGAACAATAATTTTAAATAAACATGTGGATTAATTTCTGAGAAGTAATTTTCAGATGGTTGAGGGCCTTTAACCCCATTCTAAGTCCTACAACTGGCTTTATGAATGATTCCCAAGTTCACCTCTTGAAGTAAAGCACTGCTGTGTTCAGTGAATGAATTATAACAAGTCTTGTTCATGTTGGGAGGATCACATTACTGTATGATGGGGTAACGATAATTCGTATGGTTTTTCTAAAGCATTTTTGGATCGTGGTACTTAGCAAAATATATCTTGTAAAATACAAAATTATTTTNGTAATTTTCATATTGTCTGGTGTCAGACTCGATTAGCAAATCTTGCTATTTTCTGATACCATTTATCCTAATGTTACATCATTACTGATGAAATGTTCTGTCAATTCAAAATATTATTGCATTGTATTATGTTGTCATGTTATGGATAATAAAGTTCAAGTTCAAGTTCAAGTTCAAAGTCAACCGATATAGCTCACTTATAATCAGAAAAATTGATCCAATTTCTTTCAAACTTGCAGGCATGTGAGGAAGAACTTATGAGATTTTGGGTTCGTGGGGTCAAAGGCGGCAGTGCCCAAAATTTGTAAAATGTTTTTGATTTCTGATGGCATAGAACAAGCCGTGCATATCTTTCTGATTGCGTGATGGGGGAGGCATAAATTTCGACCGTGTGCGGTCGAGGATTCATCTAGTTTTTTTTATTTGTGATGTTATTTGTATTGATTATGTATATGAAAAAGGAAATAAATGAATTCAATTCAAATTCAATACATTTGGGTATTTTCATTGAAACCTTCACATAAAAGTCATGTAAATAACTAAGGATTAAATGTTTTTTTCTTCTTTGGTACAGCTGACCATTGATCAAGAAATCTACTTAGTTCAAGGAGAAGACGAGGTTACGAGTATCTCGTGGTTTGAGGCAATCAAGGGAGCAGTGGCGGTAAGTTCTCTTTAAAAAAAAAAAATCAAGGCCCAAATTCTGAAAGCTGTTATCTTTTATGTTAGCTAAAATATGTTAATTGTCACAAGTCAAAATTACGACGCGTCATTGGTTAATATTTGTGTGGTGTCTTTATTACTCGCGTGAGGTAAAGAGACCTCTGTGCATCCACCAATAAAAAGTGCTTATTTAGCGCAATTGGCGTTTTTTTTTTTTTTGTTTTTTTTTTACAGTTAACATCATTTGTCTTCACACAGAAGATAACACAGTTTTCAGAATTTAGGCCCAGTTGTTTCCCTTCTACGATGATGAAACACATTTTGTGCTTTGATTTAATCACTTTTGATTGAAAGATTTACTTGATGCATCAGCAGAAAGGAACAAAAATTATACACAAATTCTTTCCTTCACTATTATGTCATCATTTGTCATGAGATGCAGAGAATTTTGAAAGTGCAAATAATCACTAAAATTGTCATAAATCCTTAAATTGGCAACACAGTAATTATTTGAAAACACAATTCTTCCATGAGAATTAGCGGCATTCAACTTTTACCAAGCTTTGTGGTGGTTAAGGCTCTATTTTTTAACATTATATTTTAGTGGAATGGGAACATTATTCATGTACTTCAGTGGAATGGTTTTGAAGAGATACCTGACAATGTATTGCCAATTTAGCAAAAGAAAAGTGATTGACCCTGTCATTAAATAATTTCTGTTCATTCTTTATTTTTTACAGGGTGGATCAGGAATCCAATCCGCGAGTCCAGAAGAAGATGATGTACATTCCCCTTCAGCCCACAGTCCAAGTACATTATGTAAGTAGAATGACCAATTTGAGAAGACTTATGCAGGTTTAACAACCTAAAAATTATATATTCTTATTGTTTTATCTTGGATGAGGGGTACCAAACTCAAAGAATTTCAGTAAATAGGCCAAAAAAATAAACACGATTGTTGGATGCCCAAGACTGACCGACCCTATGAAATTTTTAGTTTGCTTTTTGCTCAAATTACAAAAAAAATATAAAATGGAAAATTGTAGGAAAACATGAGAAATATAACCTGAACAGTCATTTTCAGTCTGATTTAAATCTTAATCATCTAAATTATCCTACATTTGGAATAAAACCTGAAAAATCATTTTCAGACCTTTTATGGTCTTTTACTCCATTCCTACAACTGGCTAAATCAATGATTCACAAGTGCACTTCCGAAAGTATAACACTGCTGTTTAATTATATTTGGATCATGATGTAATGTTTATTATCATATTATTCCTTATTATGTGGGGAGGGTCACATTAGAGCATATTGGCCAATCACAGATTCCTTTCTATTTATGTTTCGGTATATGTCATATGATGTATTTGATTTTATCCAGGAGTAAGGCATTTTTCCTTGAAAGGTTGAAAAGTGAAAAATAATTTCTGTTGTGTTTCTTTCTTATTAGTTCCGTCGAGTGGCGGCCACGGTAGCAAGAAAGGTAACAGTAAAATCAAAGAGAGGTTGAAGAATTTCATCTTCACTCGACCAGATAAAGAAGACCTCAGACGCAAGGGTATCTTACAAGGTTGGTTAATTATCACTCACATTTTTTTTACAATACGGGTTTCGCCAGAAAATTACAATTGATCGCAAATCAATTACATGTCTTAATCATTTGTGCCGCTCCTAACATGAGGTACAAGAAATAATTATTTTTATGTTATTGATAGCTGCCGATCAACTGCAATTTTCTGTCAATCCCAACTTTCTAGTCACAACGCCCATAGATACCCAATAAAAAGTGACATTATTTGCTGATGAATGAATTTTTCATTACACAATCATTTTTTGATTAACTATTAGATGAGAGAAGTGCAAAATACAAAGTAGAAGCGTAAATTATAAGTACTACCGGTATATTCATAGAAACATTGAACTGAGTAATTCATGACATACTGAATTCAAATTTGCATGTACATGTACAAACTTCTTGATTTTTGCATTCCACATTTTTTTTCAGTCCATCTGAACATTCATGATTGCCTCAGTAGCTTGATTTGATAATTGTTTTAATTGCATAACCACAATGTTAGACAATGTCTTTAATACATTTTTTTGTGTTCTATTACAGAGGAGAACGTGTTTGGTAAAGACATTCGGAAGCTATGCGAGAGGGAGAGAGCAACAGTACCGCATTTTGTTCATCAATGCATCAAGTACATAGATAAAAGAGGACTGGAATGCGACGGAATATACAGGGTTAGCGGGAATCTCTCCCTCATACAGAAGTTACGATTCCAAGTCGATCAAGGTAAGTTTCATTGAATAGGTTTGTGATTAATTCTGCTGGGTGACGTAATGATAGATAGAATTTATTCAATATTGTCGTCAACGGCCCACAAAGGGGTAAACACGCTGCTGCTGTGTGAAGTTACCCGGAGGCTATGAAAAAATCATAGGCTGTACCGGGTGGAAATCAAACCCACGACCTCTGGATGACTAGACCAGTGTCTTTAACAATTCTACCCTAATCCTAATATGGAGAAATGTTGATTGACAGAGCATCTTTGAGCTGCTGTAAAGGAAATACACAGGCAAGCTCAGATAGGAATCGGACCCATAACCTACTGGTAACTCGACAGCGTCATACCATTTAGAAACTTGATATCTATCATATGGCAAGCTGGAATTTAATGTTGTAAAACCAGCATCATACCACTTAGAAACTTGATAACTATGGCGAACTGTATTTTAATGTAATAGTAGCTGATACTGCTAAGATGTGTTGGGTATATCAGTTGCAAAATCATTTCTTTGATGAGTTAAATTTTGTTGGAGTGTTTTATTCATTGATGCATGCACAGGGCTAGAGGGAATATACAATACAGAATTTATGAGTTTAAGTTGACCAAGGTAAATTCAGAGTGAGTGTTACGTTTGTCAATTTTACCCCTGTGCAGACATTATGATTTCGAGTTGATGAAGGTAAATTTATTTGGAGTGCTTTGCTTATAATAGGGAGCATGTACAAGGTTAGAGAGAATCTAAATCGCTGCTCCAAGTCAATTAAGGTAAATTTGAGTTGGAGCATTTGTTAATCAATGCTTGTACAGGATGAGGGGAATCTCTCCCTCACACAGAAATTACAATTTCAAGTATATGCCTTTAACATATAATCTTTGTTTTTCATCAGTTTTGCATAGCCTGATTTATATACTGATCATTGTTTCATTTCCATGATTTGTGCAGAGAAACCAGTAGATCTTGAGTCGTCGCCCTGGAAGGAAGATATTCATGTTATAACAGGCGCCCTCAAGCTGTACTTCAGAGAACTTCCCGAGCCACTATTCACTTTCAAGACCTTCGACAAGTTTATAGCTTCAATAAGTAAGTTAAGAAGTGGTTATTCTATGTCCTATATGTATGCAATACATCCGAATAACTGTTTAATGTATTCTCATGTTCCCAAAGAGAGGGTTGATAAATTTTAAAAAAAAGTTCAAAGCAATTAGAGATATGCTGACTATTGACAGGGGTGTGAGTGTTCAGACTTTCATCTGAATTCTGATTTTTGGGAGGCTGCATCAAATGTGCATTTATCATGTGTTTTCAATACTGATTCAATATACAGAGTAATGTTTTTTAGCAGTTCAGATTTTGTTTCAAACTCTTTCTGATATTGCTCTCACACCCCTGTATTTATGAGTTATGGGTTATTTCTTGAGGAGATGCCTTGTGTCAATCAATATACAATTTTCTCTCTCTTACTGTGAATTTTCTCTTCTTTTCACAGCTCACATACCAGATGTTGATAGAAAGATCTTAGCATTCCGAAAGCTGTTTGAGGAGATGCCTCGTGTAAATCAAGATACTATCTTCACCCTCTTCTCACATCTCAAAAGGTAGGACACTATTCATCTAAACATCATACTCTGTGATTGGGAAACCTCACGTCTCAAAAGATGAGGTGTTATTTTACATGTCTCGAAAATCTTGACTCAACGTGTCAAATTTCTCACATATGAAACCATGAAATGCATGTGATTCTAAAAATCACTGCAGAATTTGAAGGCATTGTAATGTCTGGAAATTTGAAATGCTGATCCTGGGTGAGGTTGATGATCTTCTACTTTGTGCTTTATTATTCAATTTGAATATCTATGCCCTTAAAAACCTGTCAAATTGAATCCATTACTGATGAGTTGTCTGTGAAGCTGTTAAGGTTTCTCAAAGAGCACTTATTCTAATATCATTTGTTCTTGACTATTGTAGACTAGAAAGGAAGGTAATTTATTCTGTTTGGTAGAATAAAAGCAATTTGTGTCATAGTGACTGTTTATCAACTCTATCAGTTTGCCGGAATTTTCATGAATGTTCTCAGATTCACATATTCTATATACTAGCATTATAGAATCCGAATCCCTACCTTTTTGTCCCCTTTTCACTGGTAGGGAAAACCAAATAGGAAAAGTAACATAAGATATTGCAACCTGGCAAAGTCATTATATTCATTGGCATTTAGTTTTAATGGCTCTGATTTAAAATAGATGTTCTAAACAAGTTTCTGTCCAGCCAAAGTTGACTGTTGTGTTACTCAACTTTGGTGTACTGAATGATAAAAGATGTCAGAGGAGACAGTCAGATTTGTAATAGTGTCTTTGTTTTCCAAATAATTTGGGAGATCCATTTGATACTTCCTAATCCAGATTTTTAGCTGCAGAGAAATTTTACGCAATTTCCACTGCGGAGATTAAAATAAAAATCAATTACTTCATAGAGCTCACTCAACAAAGTTTCTCTTTTTTCTCCAGGGTCATGGATAATGTCCAGCACAATCGTATGCCGGCCAAGAACCTGGCCACTGTCTTCGGCCCGACCCTCATGTGGCCTGAGCGTGAGAGCATGAACATATCAATGGCTACCGTCTACCAAAACCAAGTCATGGAATTTGTCCTCTTAGAGTTTGATAACATCTTCAGGTCGTGATCTCTACAGCTATTGTGCACGATAGACATTTTTTAAGGACTACACAGAATTCGATCTGAGGGACAGGAGATAGATTTGGATGATATTGAACTACATGGATGTCTGCGAGTGGGACTTCAGTAATATGTCTTCAAGGGCAAGAAAGTCAGTGTGTGGGACTGAAGATAGATTTTGGTGATGCTTAACTACATGGATGTCTACATGTGGGACTGCAGTAATATGTCTTCAAAGGCAAGAAACTCAGTGTGTGGGACTGAAGATAGAATTTGATGATACTGAACTACATGGATGTCAACATATGGGACATCAGTAATATGTCTTCAGTAATATGTCTTCAAGGGCATGAAACTCGGTATGTGGGACTCCTGATAGATTCCATCAATGTTGTGCTTCATGCATGTTAGCATACTGGGCAAAGAACAAGATGTGTTCAAGCTCATGAAATACAGTGTGCAGGATTATAGAAAGAGTCTACTGATCAAGCACAATGGATCTGATGTGAGCATACATGTATGGTCCATCAGATCACATGTCCGCAAGGAATTGAGTACGTTGGACAAGAGAGAGCTTTAGATGACCTTCAGCTACATGGTTGTCAGCATATCGGGCAACATGTCTTCAAGAACAAGAAAATCAGTACGTGGGACTAAAGAAAGATTCTGATGAAAGTGAGCGTGATGGATTTTGGCACACTCGTGGGGCTTTTCAAGCCACACATTTTCTTCTACTTTTTTCTGTATTGCGCATATGACCTACAAGGAGTATTGTCGCACATCAGTTGGTTGTATTTCTTGCTTACAAAGCATAACTCAAACCAAGAAACCTCCATTATTTGAGGTCCGAATCAGACTTTGGATCTGCAGCACACAATCATTTCAGTCTGTTGGACTACAGGAAGATCTTAGCTTATTTTTTGTTAAGCATATTTACAGTTTGCCATTTGGTAATTAAGTACAGGGATACAGAAGCTAGCATCATTTTGTTATACTAGTGTAATAAATTAAACAGTGTGTGGGCCAAAGAGTCTGGCAACATTTCAAAAATTAACATGGAATAGATCATGTTTAGCCAAAACCTGGCTCATAGAAAAAAATCAATGTCTTACATTCTCGAATAAGTTCAGACTCAACTTCTTTTGTATTGATATCAAGTTGTTCAGACGTACACAATTATAATGACAGATCAACAGCAATGGCTTTAGAATGTATTGTGATGTGTATCATGTTCATGAGCTGACGCCAGATTAAGTATGTGGGACGTAATTTTGACTTGACAGTGTGTGTCCATTGTCAGTTTACTAATTTGTCAAATGACAGTTTTACATCATTAGTAGAAAATCTTTTGTTGCGGCTATGATGATTTTATGAATAATGCTTAAGCTTCCGGAAAATGATTGGCAGTGAAGGTGAAGAGAGGATTCAAGTGAACAGATACTTGTATATGTTGTGTTGCAAGAAAGTTGCTGTGCATCTCATGTTGCAATTTATTGGCGAGTGCTATTCAAAATCATTCCTTCATAGGCAACCTTTTTATGTGCATACTATTCGCCAATGAAAATGTGTGTTTTGGTTTGAATCTGATTTGCATTTGATTTGCTATCAATTGCAATTTTCTAGCAACACCCCATACAAGGTTGGTATGATTCTTTACTTAATTTTTAGAAATGTGAATGAAACAATATAGGACTCAACTCTGCTCCAGCCTCCAGAACTATGATTTCCATTTTCAGTCTGTTGCCAGAATGATTTCCAGGGGACCTCTTGGGAGGTCTTTGCTGTTTAGAACCAGCGTCCTTGGGGGAAAAGTTGAACATAGTGCTGGCAATGTGTCATGCAATATACAAGGGGTTGAATAATCACATCTACATGTATTTGATCCAATTACAAAACATAAAATACCTGTGTTGGGGGATCAAATTCATGTGTGTTTCTTTCTTGATAATACAGGTTCTTCACCTGTTCTTGGCAAATGAATTACATACAATACCTGGAATCGAGCTTGCTTGCTTTATTTGTTGCAATATTTCGCAAGTCTTTGGCAAGTGTTTGGGATATCGCGAACATTCTTGGTTGAAAAAAATTAGAATGTGTTAGCAAGCAGACTTGTACACCATTTGCATTCAAGAATCTGGGTGAATAGGAGAACTTGGAGCGATAATATTCAGTAATAACTTTATATACAATGTACGTTTGGAGTAATAATTTCTCAATTGTCTGAGAATGATATGATTTCGCTTAATAATGAGAATGAGTATGCTTCCACAAATGCTCCATCGCGAAGTCTTGTGTTTATAAAGCGTCTTTCATGAAAGTTTTATTTCTTAACAGTATACGTACGTGCGGGCAAGCTGCATGAATTCATTCACTTCAATCTGTTTTTATTTTTGCAATGTTTATAAAAAAATCCCATACGTTGGGAGATATATATTATAAGTTATATTATGTAACATATTCTTTCTTGCGATACAAGTTGTAAGCATAGTATATTCATAATTCTATTTTTGTAATACTTTAGTTATACTCACGTACAGGAGGGTTTTATATTCATTGATTTATTCATTTCATTTTTTCGTATACATTTCTTCATTCTGTTATAAAGGCTCCCTCATCTTTGTGTGTCACTTTCCTAGATAAATCTATACATCTCCCACAAATAATACTTCCTTTTTATTGTTGTGCACCAATTACTTAGTAGTACATTGTAGCTTATTGCCCAAATAGTCAGATTATTTTCAGATGTGCCAATCTTCCAGAATATGTGTGAGGATTTATTTTAAGATTTAAATCCCGAACAGCTCATCCAAATACTTTCTATTGGGAGAATACATGGTGAAAATAGCCATGTATAATAATAGTAATAACAATAATAGATGCAATTTATATAGCGCACATATCCACTCTGCTGAGCGCTCAAGGCGCTTTGCAATATCATTACCTTGGCTTTAGCCCGGCAGCCACCAGCGCACTCTGCATTTCAAGGAATAAATATTCCTGCCAGGTACCCATTCACCTCACCTGGGTTGAATGCAGCACAATGTGGATGAATTTCTTGCTGAAGGAAATTGACGCCATTGGTAGAATTCGAACCTACGACCCTCTGGTTTAAAGGCGTGAGTCATGACCACTACACCAAGGCGCCTCTCTCAAGAGAAAATATGTGGTTCAATCAGTGATTGTCATTTAAATAAAGTTCCTCACGCATATTATTGAGCAGTTGGCACCTCTGTATTTATTGGAATTTTTCATCTTCCTCCCTATACAGGCAATGATATTTGTAAAGCAGATTTTGTTTTAATCTATAATATGCAGAAATTAAGTTAATTGTAAACTATTGACGTCATTCTGTTAGTAGGATATTGGTATCGTTGAAAGACTTTTTGCTCCATATTTGTTATTTATCTAAATTCCCTCTGGTTAGTGACATTGTTTTTGTGTTTTTTTTATCATCAATGAAATGAGTATATTTGATGGTATCTTCAAATGGTAATGCAATAATAGCAATGTATTTGAAATTTAAAGAGCATCACATCTCATTTCACACAACTGCGATGTGAATTGATACTCAATTCAAATTCAAAATTCAATTCAAATACATTTATTCAATTTCGTTAAAATACAACACATAAACAAAATAAGTACAATAAAATACATATAAACAATCAACAAGACGGTAAATTGAAGAGGAAAAAAGTAGGATGAAAGATAGGGGGACAACATACAGTACGTAAATAACATTAATAACGAAAATGAAATGGGAACTGCTATAAAAACCAAAGTGGCTCTGTCGGGGCAGCCCCAGCTATTCTGAATATTAAAACTTGTTTTTAAAAATTTTTATGTAAATTATGAAAGGGATACTGAATGTCTGCTTATCATGGAAGAGATTCAATAGGTTGATACATTATATCAGGTGGGTAGGAAAAAAAAACAGGGCCAACTTTTCATTATTTTGATGTTGTTTTGATTTGAAATATGAACATAAAACTTGAAAACATTTAATCATAGCTTATAGGATGTGTCTTCCCTCCAAGCTCTGATGAGTTTTCACTGTGAGCTAAGGGGACAAATGAATCGGACAAAGTAAATAATTCCATTAAAGCCTACACAATAGCTTCATAAATCCATGATCAACTATGGAGGAAATACTGATTTCTCATGCCATTATGGATGTATATCGAACTTGAAATTTCATGTTTGCCGTCTCCTACACCTACCAGAGATGCCAACCGTTGCGGAATATACATGCAGTAAAAAAAATTGAATGTGAATAACATAGTGACTGAACAAAAGTGAGAAAAGATATGACAGCAATAGCCAGACTTTTAATCATTCACTTGAATTTGTATACAAATACACCTCATGTACTTTGGAACAGTCTGCACCTCTGAACTTCAAGAGCTTTTTTGAGCGGCATCAGATTTCGCTGTAGCAGGTCACCTATTGATTATAAATCAAACAATTCTAGAGAATTCAATAAGTTCAATAAGTACAATTCTTATGATTAAACTCCCTTGTTTAATGTAGAGCGTACACGCTGCACAAATTGATGATTTCATCATTTAAAAAAAATTATTCAGGGTTTTACAGAGCTGCTAAGTCTCCCTGATTGAGCAGCAGACTACCTGAAAATTAGCTGATTTTCGAGTGAGAAATGTCAGATTTTCAGCAATCTCCCTGATTTATGCATCAATGTCCTCCATTGAATTGTGTGTTAAAGAGAAAGATCTCCCTGATTTCATGGTATAATCTCCCTGAAATGTGAATTTTCAGGTTGGCAGCTCTGGTTTTAATCAATGTGTTTCAGACACAAAGTATTTTTTGATGGTTAGTTTAATGAACTTATTTATTTATCAACACATCTATCCCTATCCATCCTATCATCTATGTTAAATCCTTTACATTTATTTCTCATATTTATTTACAAGTGTATATGTGAGATAAATGTACACAAGATGAACATTTTATGGAAAATACTATGATAAGCAAAGCATAAATAAACAGTATCAAGTTTTTTTGTAAAATCACAAGCTTTATCAATGTTCGGTCGTAATATGAAGATCGAAAGAAAACTGTATTCAATAGATTTTATGTACTTAATAATGAGAAATGCAATAAAAGAAGAGTTTTTATTTGAAAAAAAGCCCTTAGTAGCTTTCATTTAACTTGTGGTTTTCATTGAAATGAAACCGCTTTTTTTTATCATGCTGCATAAATTAGCAGTTAAATTGTTAAGTGTTGGGTATTATGTTTTCAAGAGAATCAATAGAATTAGAGGCAGATAGTATTTTTTTCTGCTCGATATGTTGAAATGTAGAAAGCGAAGCAATTACATGTACTTTTGATGTGGTTGATTTTAGCACACATAAAATCAAACGATGAGAATGATAGTCTTTTCAAATTAGAATGATTCAAATGAACTTTATTCTTTTCTTTATCAATTCAATTTGCATTTATCATGAGACAAAGGCACATCTAGTACTGAGTAAGGAATTTATGATAGACTTATATTGTACTTGTGTACAATATCCCTTAATAATTAAAGTATGTTATTGAATATTCAATATGTATACCATGTATTTCCACCTTGTCTTTTCATTTTTTAGATGGAATCTATGGTGGTATATGTTTATGTATGTTGATTTTTATCTCTTTCAATCATGCATGGTTTTATAGATATTTTCTTCTTTTTTACTCCCTTAGCAACAAGAGCATTCCATGTACATCAAAAAGTGTGTGTGCATCGAACGACCAAGATATAACAAAACATTGTGATTGTTGGTTGGAAGGATATGATTTTTACCATTCCAAACTTCCTGTCTTCATGGGAATTTGTGAAAAATAATATTAATTATAGCACAATCCTATGGGAACCTGCTTTCTACCTGGTTTTCTTATCACAATCATTTCAAATTTTCAGGAAGAATGTTTGTGAGAGTTGCAGATAATTAAGGGGAAATCAGAATAGTCCATAGAAACAAATGTTCAGAATGAAGCAACTCATCTTTACAATCCTAAGTGTGTGAAAGCTTTTTTTGTTGCATAGATCATTGAAAATGTACCTTATTAATTCACAAATCTGTGTATGTTTTTATCAATTATGGTTAATGTTTCATCAATTACATCCTTATCTCAAGAAATGGAATAAAATAAGCCCCCCCCCCCCTTATATGATAAAATATTCAGATTTTGTGAGCCATGTTATGAAAGTTAATGAATTATCCATGTGAGATTTTAATTTGAGTATGATATACTTGGCTGTACTTTACGCAATACAATATGGATATAGTTTGTGGAGTCTTTCGTAAACCTATTTTAAACATGGAAAAGTACAAAAGAAACCCGAACATGGTTCAATATACATGTGTGACATTGATTGACACATGCAAACAATTCAAATGAATATGAAGTGTAAGTCTTTCGTAAATTATGCTGAACAGGATGAAAGGCATTTTCTTGAAATAAATTTTTCATTGAAGTGTGCAAATATTTCAAAAGCATTTTCCGAAGTCAGATGTATCTAAATCTCAAATCACACTACAGTTTATTTTACGAAATCCCTTTTTATCCCGTCGTACTTCTCATGCATTTTGTACGATAAATGTATCAATGTGTTTCTGTGTCAACTTACAATAATGGACTGTTGAATATTTATGAGAGTATTGCCTATGAGTATCTAAGAAAGAATTTGTATATTATACCCTGTGACACCATATTTAGAGTTGGGGCTCATGGGAATATTGCATATAACTATGTATAGAGGTAGAGGGTTGTTTATAACCAGAGGCACTTACAGGATTTTTCATTCCGCCATTCCACCATTTTGAGAAGAGCGGATGGAAAATGAGATGGTCGTAATAAAAAGAGACTGAGAATCCAGAACGAAGAAAGAAGTATGTTTGTTTATTTTGTTGTAGCATGAGAAGGCGAATGGACTATTGGACATTTGAATGGACATAGACCCGATTGAGATATGAAGAGAGAGATAGGGAGAGAAAGAGATTGCGCAAGGGGAGAGCACTGGAGAGAGAGCGGAAGAGAGAGTGAGAGAGAGAGGGAGGGAGAGAGGGGAGAGAGAGGAGGGGGGAGAGCACTGGAGAAAAGAAAAATGAGAGAAGAGAGAGAGAGAGAGGGGGAGGGAGAGAGAGAGAGAGAGGGGGGGGGGGGGAGAGCACTGGAGAAAAGAAAGAAGAGGAGAAAGAAACAAATAAGAGTGGGATAGAAATGGAGAGAGGGTAGGAAGGAGGAAGATTGAGAAGGAATGGATTGAAAATGCAAAGCAGAGACTGAGAGAGATACAGAGATAAGAATGAAAGGTGCCGGAGGAGAGTGGAATATATACTTGAAGATGGAAAGAGCGGAAGAAGTAATAATAAAGATGGAGAGAGGTGCCAAAGGAAATAGAGGGTTAAACGAATATGGGAATAAGTAACAAAAGTAAGAGATGGAGAGAGAAACGGGAGGAAGATTGAGTAGAAGGAAAGGAGGAAAAAGGCAAAGGAGAGGGAGGGAGAAAGGGAATAAGGGAGACAGAAACTCGAGAGGTGTGTGGAGTAGAAATAGGGAGAGGGAAAGAAAGGACAGAGGAAGATGGAGAAGGGATGGAGGTAGTAAGCAAAGGAGAGTGAAATAGAGAGCTGGAGAGCTAGAAAGAGAGAGAGAGAGAGAGAGAGAGAAGAGGCAGACAGAGAGAGACAGAGAGAGAGCGAGAGAGAGAGAGAAAAGAGGCAGACAGAGAGAGTGAGAAAAAAAGAGGCAGACAGAAAGAGAAAGAGAGAGAGAGAGGGAGAGAGAGGGAAGGGGGGAATAATAAGGGAGAAAGGGACTATAGAATAGTAAAATAGAGATGGAAGGGGGGGGGGCGAAGGGAGATGAAGAGTGAGCTTGAGGAGAAGAGATGGAAGGAGAAGGAAAAGCAAAGAGACGGAGGAAAAAAATAAGAATCTTGGATAGATGGTTGAAAATAAGACGAAAAGAATATCTATAGTGTGTTATGCTAGACAAGACTTAATAGGTCCATGCGCGTATTTGGGACAGGGGGTACTTGGGGGCTCTGGCCCCTCCTCCTCTCGAAGTTAGTAAGGTGAGGGACAGAATTTGCTAGATATTTCGTTTTTGCTTGTCAGATCATTATAACATGGGGACGCATCACAAATTAGCTGCAATTAGAGGAATGCCCAATTCATGAAGACTACCCGCTCTCCCGTCAATAACTTGAATGACCTCTAGGAATTTCTGTGCCGAACTATTGTAAACTAACAAGATGTCTAAAATTTGTTTGATGAAGCAATCAAAAATTACATTTTAATTTATTGCTTCAGAGCTATCGGTTACACACTACGTTGAGACGCATTAGGCGTGTAAAGAGAATGTTGGAGAGTCGAAAGGCAGACTCACAAATTTGCGTTAATTTTAGCCTGCGCTCCAGTCAAGTGTGTTTGACAATAATAAAAAAAAAACGCTCCCTGGACGCACAAAGACGCAGGTCATA
>BQKZ01011283.1:2703-16601 GCA_036244855.1 Temnopleurus reevesii | reverse complement strand
TAGTACCTGATGATCCTTCAAGTAGAACTATGATGCTATCATCGTCCAATAGGATAAAAGATAGAGCTAAGGTGAGAGCTGTTTTCTAAGTGACCAATTTTACTAAAGACTAGTGTTTCCAATTATTTGACTTATACGTTTGCAGGGTTTCCACTCTACCTTGAAAACCTGGAACATCAGTGTTATTTTTTTTTTGTCAGGGAAAAGTCATATGATTCTCCAGGGTTTCTCAAATGAGGAAATTTTGTTCTCATATAGCGGGAACTCTGTCATTTACAGTGATCAGTCATTGAGGATGAAAAGAGTGAACAATGTAACACATTTAGTCTGGAAGTTTACAACAATTCATCAGGAAGAAAGCAGGGAACAATCAAGGAACGCTGTTCTCAAATGGTCGGAACAGTGCTTCTGAACTCTTAATCAAAAATGAACTGTGAAGAGTTAGATATTTAATTTGGAACTTTGAGGATATGTAATTTTCCTTGTGCTATGTCTATTGATGCTTTTCATCAGCAAAATTTCATTTTGTTTATGATTAATATTCTGCTAGGAACGAAAATTCAATCTATTTTTTACTCCATAAAGTTAATTCTGCAACTTTTTTAAAGTTTAAAATCTATTTTCCTTCTAATATCGTTGTTTTATGCTTATAATTTCTCTAAGATACTTTGTATTTTCATGCCAGGACCATGATGAAAAACAGCTTTACCGATTGTCTTCCCAAATAAAAATTTTGAAATAGAATAAATAAAATTAAATATATTTGCAATCTTTCAATTCCAGGTGATCTTTGGCACAGGAGATTCACTGAAGATCGTAACCACTACAGCCAATGAGGCTTTTGTTAGAGCAGCTTCCAAACAGGTTTGTATTGCAATACATAACCACGGGGGTAGGGGAAGGGTGCAAAAGGGCAAAGGCCATTACTATGCAGTTCATTTAGCTGTACACACTAAAAGTTGTCTTTGTGCATTCAAGCAATATAATTTTTGCATGTAAACAGTTTTAGAATACTTGAACTCATGATCTCAATTAGATATCTTCACCATAAGGTTTACTGATTGATACAAATGTTAATAATCGTGTTATGCTTACCCAAGTATGAATATGCAATGGCTAATATTGTCGAGAGTCAAAAAGAAATTTAGCTGATTCAGCAAGTAAAGATCTCATTATTTTAAACACCTGACCAAAACAGGAATTGGCTGAAGGTTATAAGTTCATTGGTCCAGTATATTTCAAGATACAAGCTATTTAATGCTGATAATTCATCAGCGATCAGCTCGTCACTGATGTATTACTGCCACGCACCATGTGTGAATAAATGTCTCCCGAGGGCTTTGGCAGCTACAGCATGACAGCTCTGCTGATCCACAGGCACATGCCTTTTGAACGCCAATCTATTTTGATTCTTTTTAGAAAGATTTTTGTTTTACCCTATCATACTTATGGATATTTTTAGTTTCATAGGTATCAAAAGAGTCGCATGTACATTTAAACTGGTTTTTGTGATGATTTGGCATGTTAAATATTGCCTTTAAGAGGTGACTGTACAGGGAAATTGTAGCTCAGGAAGAATGACACTTTTCAAAGATTAGTTCGGAAAATAGCTTATGTTTGATATCATAGGCGCACACTAGTACGTTTAGTGCCAAATCATCTATTTGTTAAATTTATCAATTTCTATCATTTACATTTAGGAACATTGTTATCATTTTTAATTTTCACTTTGACCTTTTTCTTTCTTGTATTTGCAGGGTGTGGCATACTCTGTCTTTATCCACCAATCACGAGCCTTGACAGAGAAGAAGCAGCAGAACCCCGCCAAAGCATCACCTTGCCCATCGTCGTCTACCAATACCAACTCATTAAGTATACAAAACCCGCTCCCATTGGATAATGAAATCAGCATACCATAGAACTGACCAATTACAGCTGTTCTTTCAAACAAGATATGCATGCATGGGCTTGTTACACATTACTATCTCCAATTGGACAATTATTTCAGTGACCGATGGAATTGACCAATCAAGGCTGTTTTCTTTTCTTCAAATAGCTATGAGAGACATGTATGTCCCAATCTTGTTTATACAACACCCTCTCCCATTGGAGAATTATTTCAGCAACTGACCGACCTAACCAATATTCTTTTAAACTGTCATGAATTATGCATCAAGTTCTCATAGAGCATCTTCCCAATAGGCCACTCTCGTAATGTATTCAAATTTATTTACGCTTGCCCCAAGACGAACTATGTATTCAGCCATCAGAAAGTAATGACCAAGTACAATTGTCAGAATGCCCCTTGCATGCAATAACGTCGCTAGGTTGGACAAAAATTGTAGCTTGACCAACCACTGCATGCTACCCGGATTCTTGCTATTGAAATATGATTATTTAACATCAGGTGAACAAATAAATTGTAATTGTGCGTTTGACAAAGGAGCATGCATACAATCCAAATACATTTCGAAAGTGGTCTATTGGATAATGTAGGCAACTACAAGTAAAACTGACCAATGGCAGCTGTTCTTGAAAATTGCCATGAGATGAGATACATAATGCACTGAATGCAAAGGTTTATGAATCACTCTTATTCAATGGACAATAATATTCGCTACAGAACGTACTAATCACGGCTGTTCTTTCAAGGAACACCCGCTCATATTGAAAAGTGTTAACAGTTATACAATACAATACAATATAAATTCTTTTATAGCGCTCAATACACAAGTACTTGGTTCCAGAGCGCTTTACAAATTACATCAAAAGAAGAATACAGAAATGAACGAAACTTATTGGTCAAACAGAAGACTTTTTATGGCTCTCTTAAAAGTATCTAATGATGGCAGAAGGCGGACAGATTGAGGGATCTCATTCCGAAGAGAAGGTACAAATGATTAAAATGAATTAATGTATCCCCAGCTTTATTGTGTGTTTTTGGGATGTGGATCAAAGTACTGTCTGAACTTGAGCGTAGACCAGGTCGAGCATAGTGATGGTGGATGATTAGCGAGTTGAGATAGGTGGGAGCTTTTCCATGGAGACAATTATAGACGATGGTAAGAATTGACCAATAACAGGCATTCTTTCATACTGTCCCGGGCATGTGTGATGGTGTTAATACAACACCATTTCCCATTGGAAAATTATATTGACTGACTATTCACACCATTTACTGATGAAAAATAGGAGAAATTGATAAGGGAATTGAGGTTAGTTTCCTTTTGTTCATTTGTATGATGATATCTAGAATATTATACGACTTTCCTGAAAAATATATAAACTGTTATTTTTGCATGGATTTTATATTTGAAAAGATTTTGTTTCAGCACAAGACAGAATATAGACAAAACTTTACCAGTTATAATTTCTTTTCAACCTTGTTTGATTTTTAGTAACTGGGAATTTTAAAACATAGGAAGATATAGAAGAAGAAAATAATTTTGAGCGTATCAACTACTATCAATAGTATTAAAGTATCTTACCAAAAAAAGAGAACTGCACTTTATTTTGAGAATTAAACTATGCAAATGATGATCGTGATCTAGGTTTATTTGATCCTCGATATACAGACTCATAGATCTATTGAAGTTCACTTTCCATTTACATCAAAATTATTATTTTGGATTATATTTCCAGCCTCCTTTGCCCCATGTATCTGCTTTATAACTTGAGCATTGATTGTCAAAATCTATACTTGCATGTTCTTTTGGCTTGAGAGCAAGCTTGATTCAACATAGATATTTTTCACTGTTTTTCAGTGTATGTACACCAAAGTCACTTTCTTATATAAATTTTGCATGTGATTTGTTGATTTATTTGTCTCAAGATGTGGTACATTTGTATTTGCATCTGATGGATGTAATTTATTTTCTCTCAAGTAATTTACATGTATTTACAATAAAATAATTTATCTACACCAATTGCATCCACAGGATGTAAACTATTTGCATTAAATGGTATACTTACACCAAGAAAACTTGCAGAAGATATGGAAACAAGGTCAAAGACAAATATTTTCTTCTTCTTCTTCTTCTTCCTTTAGTGTGCAGAACCTCATTGGACAATAAGCATATCTGGATTTATATCAAACAATTTTACTTTAGTTTTATTTTTATCCTTTTGGATAAGACTCTAGGCATCAAGTTTTGTTGAAGGTTTACTCTTAATTTTCAACAACTAGCAAAAAATTGTCTTATTTTTCTTTCAAAAAGCTTCCAAAATTGCTGTTGATTTTGTAGGGTTTTCGTTAGTAAGAGAGAGGGTTAATGATAATGAGGAATTCTTGTGCCTTTATCTACTTAGATTTAACACTTTTCGCACTTTATACATTATCACACCAGTCATGTAAATTGTTTCAAAGAGCCTAAAAACTCTTTGCAAATTCATTAAAATGATGTAATTTGTATCATCAACTCTGATAAGTTCTTGCATTACTTTTACATGTATCTATGGAGAAAGATAGTGTGTAAGAATTATTTTCTTTTTGAAACAATATGAATCTAATTGTGAAACGATATATTTTTTCCATTTCATTCACACTGTGAGAATTAAAAAGGTATATCCATCGTTGCTGGACTTCAAGGCATTTTTACAGAGAGGAAAACAAATAAAGATTATATATAAACTCACTGGGCGATCTCAAAGCACAATTTTAGTCCAACTTCTGGTCAGTGTCTCTTGCATATGTATGATTTGAAATTTAGCCAGACCAAGTGTTGTAAGGGTTTTTATACATAAATTNCTTCTCTCGATACATCTGAAACGCGAAACCTTTGCATCACAATTTTTTCTGATTTTCTTGTTTCAAGTCGATCAGCGCAGAGTTCGGAATGGATGGGGGCCAAATGAGCCCCCTCCCGCCAAAGTGATTGAAAAAGCCTAATGGGATAAGGGTTGATTACCATAACATTTATTCAGCTGCAATTTATTTGGCTTTATAACAGTTTCCAAGATTTTTTCTCACATAGGGGTGAATTGGTCAGAAATAGGAAAATCATATTCAATATGTTATTTTGGTGTTTTCCTGCAGAGTCGGGGGGAAGTATTTGCAAAAGAGATTGCATGTTCTCATGCTTCCCAGGTAAACCTTATGCAAGTTTATTTTCAATTCGAACTATGTAAAGTATATATCATGTACTTCACCCTCACATGTCATTAAAGAGAATGATTTGTGTAAACATATTTCAAATTTATGATTGTTCTTTATTTATCCAGAAATTTTTATCTTGAAATGGGCTTTCTTTTGATTATTTATCCTGGGCCCCGTAACATAAAGGTTTGTGATTTATCGCTATTTGATTTTGCGATCAATTGCAAACTTTAGTACATGATTTGCCTTAGAATTGCGATTGATATCAATCACTTATAAATCTCTATCAGATTAGCAATTAATCGCAAACCTTTATGTTACGGGAGGGCGTTTCATGATGCTTGTCGCAGGGAGTATTAGTCAGTGCTGACAAAATCCAATGAAATACTTGATTTTGATTGGATGAAAAGCATCATCTTTTACTGTTCCTATGGTAACTTTCAGAAAATGACTACTTGTAACTGCAACAAAACTTCATGAAACGCCCTCCGGATAAATTAATGAAAGCCTGGATTCTGATTGGATGAGAAGCTCTGTCTCCGACTGTTGCTATGGCGACTGTTGAGGAATGGGCGCCTTTCATGAAACGCCCTCCAGGGCCAAGTATCATAAAGCTTTCTAATATAGAAAATCATGTGCTAAAGTTTGCCGATTGTTGTTTTATGTCGCAGGCCCCAGGTGTATAACATACTTCCTGTTTACAGAATATCTGGGGCCCGTAACATTAAAAGACATATGATCAATTTTTCAATCAATCGCACACTTCTGTACATGATTTTCCATTGACTTATTTATTGGAAATCTTTACATTAGAGGCCCAGAGCAGTTTTCCTATCTTACAGCCATTGTGAATGAGAGTTACAAAAAAAATTCCTCTTCCTTTGTCAATTCATAGGGTACCAAAACGATGACATAGGTGTCTATACTTATACCATAGTAGTCGTTCGAAGGCCCCAGTCACATAGGGCCCCCGGAAGCAACACGATTCAACGCGACTCTTTGTTCAGTTCATAGTTACATGTAGCTGCCTGCGAACTAAGAGTTGTGGTTAATCATGTTGCTTCTGGGTCACTAGGAGGGTGTTGCTCGAAGGTTGCAATTGATCGGTACGCGCCAATCAAAATCATTGCTTCATGCGCGTATTGTTAAATGCGCATACCGTGCGCGAACGAAAATGCGCGTTACAATTGGCAAAGTTGCACTTGATTTGCAGTTGATTATGAGCAACACCCCAATAGGGTACCAAAACGATGACATAAGTGTCTATACTTATACCATAGTGGTCGTTCTAAGGCCCCAGTCACATAGGGCCTAGGAAGCAACACGATTCAACTCGACTCTTTGTTCAGTTCACAGTTAGCTGCCTGCAAACAAAGAGTTGTGTTCGTGAATCATGTTGCTTCTGGGGGCCCTATGTGTTTCTACAGAGACACATACAACATGAACAAAAGACACAGAGACAAGATAATTTTTATGAAAAGAAGATTTTTGTCATGATTTGACTAGCTCGTATCTTACAAGGATTTTTGCCTAATTTATTGGCATTTTCACTTTTGACTATAACACACGCACACACACATGGGGAACTTTCTTTACACGTAATCATTTGTCCATAATTTCCTTTGCTTCATAATTACTTTATCTTTCTTATTTTACATACATGGAAAATCTACACGATATCTACAATCAAATATCTCTAGATTTTTAAAAACATCTTATTCTATATTTAAATAGTGATCTGATCAGAATCATTATAAAAAGCATGATTATAATATAGTCATTCGATAGTGATTTGATTATACATGTATTTTACACAACATTGTCATGATCAATTCATAATAGAATACATTAACTGGTATTACATTTTTAAAAATGCTGTTCAATATATTTGCACCTGCGATATTCACAAAAGTGATAAATATTTGGATATAGTTTGGTGGTTAACACAGCCCGACTGAACTAAAATATTTCCATCATTAATGCTTCAAAAGCCAAGCAAAGTCACAACTATTTTTCGTTGCTGCCACTGCAATGTTGTTTTAATTAAATCACACCGTATTGCATTTTATGTGTGATTCTCTAAAATTTTGTGAATAAGTCAATTCCAATGGCTATCCAATATCTTAACAATAGCATATTCGTTGTAAGTTAAGCGTCTTCTAGTTCACCATAAGTCATTATTATCCATAATTAGTGCAAAATGAATCCTAAATCATGTTCAGCATGTACATCTATAATTTTATTTCCTTGCAGCTCTCGCAGAAACCCTTCCAAAACCCTAAAAACCCTTTCAAATTAAATTAAAATATAATCATTCTTCAAATAAAATCTGGAATGGAATCTTAATTAAAATATACTGTACATTTACGAAAAAATACAGAAACATCTGTACAGTTTACTATACAAGCAGGATACACTTTTAAAATAAGTCTCAACATATATTCACAAGCAAGCAAATCATTTTGATGAACTTTCCATAGAAAGCAAGCATCAGATTTTACCCTAAAAGGCTGGAAATGCAATTCTTCAACAAATAAATCACATTTAGAATTCTGAAATGCAAATAAGTAAAACATTGTATCATAATTGCTATTCACAAATTTCAGATTGACTGCATTGCGCTCCTCATTCAATGTTCTTGAACACAAACAAAATTGGTAACAACAATGATATAAAACAAAACAAATATATAAACATGTATTACTATAATAGACAGTTTTCTTTACAACTTGCAAGTCAGAATGAATTTATAACTTTACACAGGTGTGCAGCCAAGCTCTGATTAATTAAACAATTGATTACGCCAGAATAGTTATGACTGGAAAATGAATAACTGCAAAATTATCTAAAGTCTTGAAGTTGCCATCACAAGATCAAAAAGCAGTCTTTCTCATGGAAGAGCAATTTGCTTGCAGGTAACCCAACATGTTTTTCATAAATTGAACAATTCATGTACTCAATTTAATTATTTGTGTTTTACCCCCCTAATGAAAATCATCAATCGTAACTACTACCTATTCATACTGGAAGTAATTGTTGTTGCATTGCATCTTGTATAAATTATATGGTCATGATATAATATTTTCTGTTGCTGACATTGCTATCAATAACAATAATTCTTATCTGAAATAAAGCTTATCTCAAATAATTTACATGACAATCTTCTAACCCTAGGATCATCAAACTGTTTTGGCAGAGCTTTCCATTAGATATATTACACAACAAAAATCAATAAATATCATTTCACGTTGATAAAGTAGACAAACATAGCAAAAATAAAAATCTATTAAAGCTGCATTTGCGTTTGACACTTGCACCACAAACCAGAGCACATTTTACACGGTGGAACATAGAAAATTATTATCCATATGAGAGTTTTAAGCCGTGCAACGTTATGCCATGTTGCACGGCTTCAATTTCACGCATGCGCAAAGCAGTGATCAGCCTTCTGGTACTTCTACAATAATACCGGTAAGTCAAAGGCTAATGTAAAGATAATAATAATTATATTGGATGGCTTTATTTCATGAAATACCGGGAATATTGCACTCTTTAGGGCCAATATTGCCCTCACTCATGCAATATTCCCTGGTATTTCATTCATTGCCATCCAATATTATATAATTAGCTAGCGATAGCAAAAAGGCCATTATAGCTACAACTTCACCGTTACATTGACATTTCGACATTTGTCATTATGGCGGCCTTTTGTCACAGATCCTCGATAAGTTTCAATTCATCTGATACACAGGCAGATGACACAGCAAGAACAGCAAATATTTCAATTCTATCATTGTTTTAAAAACTAATTATCTAAAAAGTAATGCATCTATCAAAACAAATTAGAAAGCTAAATACATCAGATTACATGTATAATGGTTTTAATTTGAAAACAAATTGAACAGGGATAATTTTCCTCCCATTTTCCCCCTGGAAGGCAAGTTCTCATTTTAATATGCATTTTATTTGATAATTGTTTAATTATACAACATATCTAAGTTTTATTGAAAATATTTGTTGAATTTGAAAATGGCTGTATATTCTAAAATAGTATACTGGACAATGATACATTTCATCCACTGAAAGTGTTTTAAAAAATGGATATCTTCTTAACCCTATCTGCCTTTAAATTTTCAGAATAGATTTTAAATCTATTTTTTTTTAATAAATTGAATTGTTCTCATTTCATGGTAAGCACAATTGGTAAATTATAATTTAGAAAACTGGCAAAATATATAAACCTGTGTAAAACAATATTTATTGGACAAGCACTTCTTTTACATTTCAGTTTATGTGAACATCATAATTTGAATCACATACAAGAAAAACAAGCATCCATGCATGAAATACTTATCTGTCTTTACAAATCTAAAAGTCATACTTTGCACTTGAATTTGCACTCACCTAACATAAACAGAGATGAAAATTACATTATCAGCATTAAAAACTGAGGGTTTAAAATCAGACATAAAAATGTACCAGGAATGGTTACTACATGATAAGCATAACAATTACAGTCCCAGAGTTGCCAACCGCTCCATAATAGGCATGAAAAGATTTTTTTTTCATATGAATTCAAGGCTTTCATCACCAGTCAATGGTTGAGAGTGTTGATGTGGTTGGCATATTTCTCTCACTTTTGTTCAGCCACTGTGTTATTCATATTTTAATTTTGACCCCATGCATATTCCGGAACAATTGGCATCTTCGCAGTCCATTAAAAAGCACAAGATGAACACAATCGTAAAGTTTGGATGTCCACAATTAACTACAACATCATTGTAAAAACCATAATCCATTTTCGTAAATTTACAAGCAAGAATAATAATAATAATAATAATAATGAACGGCTTTTATATAGCGCTTATCAACTCTAAGAATTCTCTAAGCGCTCTACAATTGCAGCATTATTATCCTGGCTTTAGCCCGGCAGCCACTTCATTAGCGCACTTGGCGTTTCAAGGAATAAATATTCCTGCCAGGTACCCATTCACCTCACCTGGGTTGAGTACAGCACACTATGGGTACATTTCTTGCTGAAGGAAATTAAGGAAAAGAATAAGCATGATACACTTGTTGAAAATTTTGAATACTTGTATGAATTAAGTAAAAATCAGAATAAAATTTTGTGCATGATTTTGTAAGTTTTTGTGCATTTTGTCCTATAAGAAAATTGAACTACATTATACATGCCTACATTTCTAGTAAGAATGATAATAATGGCTAAGAATTTGTTACCACCTAATCTTCCCAAATTGTCATCAATGGGGACATATTTCCCCATTTTTAAAACTGGAATTTTAACAGTACAGGTAAATTTTCACTGATCTACAGCTATCATAATCATTTGCTAAAAAGTCTAATATACAAGTAATACTAGATACAATCTCGAATTAAAATCATGCATTAATAGTTCTTTGGTATAAACATATTGTGGCCAGCACAATTATAACACCAAGTTCTTTATAGTCATTGCCATTTGCTTGCATCTTAATTTGTACATTGGAAATTGTTGACATATTTGACACTACTACTAAGGGAACACTATAAATCTTTTGACAGGGTTTTGTATTTTTGTAAATATCCAATGGCAACTGTTTTACATGTGATAAAAACACTGTAATCATTTTCAATGATTTTGGATGTTGCATTATGTTGCTCAACTACACTCATTCTGAAAAAAAAAGAGCCAGTAGTGAGGTGAAACAATTGGAAAGGGTCCCTTACTTTTTGAGTCGTGTAATATAACTGTATGAGTTGCTGTACAAATTTTCAATAATTTTGCATGGGCCAACCAAAATCTATGTTGGATGCATATTACCTCAAAAGAGCAGACTCTAAACCAATCATGGAGCTTGTATCAGTCTGCCAGAAATCTGTTGTTGAAATGATCATGACTCTCTTCAAAACACCCTCTAGCAATATAATTATTCAACAAACTTATACCACTCGGGTGGTGTTTCACCAAATTACGAAAGACCGGTGTCAATTCTTTTGCTGAGTATGTGTTACATGATCAATCATTGAGCACAATAATGGACCCTGGACTCCAGTCATTCTTGAAGTCATTCTTAATTTCTTACTTATAGTCTTACTTTAAGTCTTACTTATCTTCGTGAAACAACACCCAAGCCAAGATCACAGAAGTACGCAAAATAAGGACTAGATTAAGTGAGAGATGAGAAAAGATAGAAGCTTAAAAATAAATGATCACTTAGCATTTCACCAGTTCTGGAAACTGATGGTTCATAATTATTTGAATTTCCTCCTTGTATTAGTACTGACTTTATATGAACACATGCATATGTATATTTTTGGGAAAACAAGCAGAATACAATACTAATACTGATTATTTTTCTAAATATCTACTGAATATACACTGAACTACAGACTTGCACACTCAATATGATGGCATCCTTTAGAGATGAATACTGTGATTCAGTCTCATGTGTGAGCTGGTTTGTTTTTATAATGATATGAACATCTGAAAAATTGTACCATGGTCAGCAGAGATTTCCTCAAATACTATTGACAATATTATTAATAAATTACTGTATAAGCCAATATTTTAGCGTACAGATATTTTCGCAATTTCAGACCAGTTTGACACATTGGCGTGTTGTTATTTTCACTATTTTGACAGTGTTTGTACACAAATGAATGGGCAAAATAAGAGTGGAAATTTTTGCGCATCCATAACCGCGAAATTAGTGAAAATTAAGCCATCGCGAAAATTTCAGCTTATACAGTATTCTCTTTCTCATTTATGGTTATCTTACATATAGAGACACAAACCGTTTCAGAATATGCTATGTACAGTGTATGATGTGTATTTTCATATGAATGCAAGGCTTTCATTTAACCCTTTGACTGCTGGAACCGGGAATCCCTACAAAAAGTTTATGGGTATTACAGAATTCAGTAGTCAATGGATTAAGTGAATGGCTGACAGTGTGACTATGTATTATTCACATTCTAAATTTTATCTTGTGCATATTCCGGAATGGTTGGTATCCCTGTACATTGTATACAATGATCGCATAGCCAGTGACTTTTAACTGCTTTAACATTTTGTTACATTTGTTACTATGAGATGCATGTCTATGTTTGCATTTGAATTTCTACCTACTTTTAAATTAAATTGTTGAAATTATTTTGTATCTGCATGAAGAATGAGAGATACACTGTCAATCTATTGCCTATTTACCATTATATATGCTTTGCTGTTTCATGCTTTGTAACTAACTCAAAAAACCTAGAACAAAAATCATTAATGAAATATATCTCTCATAATCATTATGAATATTATTCACCCATCTTGAGTGTACCATATTCTTTTGCTTCAAACTTTGGTTTAGTTTGCATCATGTAAATATAATATATTAATTAACGACAAGACTCAACTTTGTATGCTGTAACACAAACTGGAAATAGACAAGTGGTATATATTCTAGTGTCCATTTTTACCCTTTCTTTCTTCTACAATACTAACTTTGGTTTATTTCTAACCTGGTATAAGATTAGGATGTTGGTGATATTTAACCCATTACTATTGGAATATGTTAGCCTCTGCACAAAATGTATGTGAATTACAGAATTTAGTAGTCAATGGTTTTATTGATTCCCTTTGATGGTCAGACAGATTGCTTGGACGATAACTGTTCCTGGATAATATTTTACCCAATATAAAGGGTGGCACGATAGGGGACCAATGTATCAACGGCAAGCTATTTTTTAAGGACAAAAGATGGTCACTCCATGCTTTGTGTGAGGAACTTGTAGTGCCAATGTAGTGGTTACAGCACAAGTTACTTTTGGTGATGTTGCTGACTACATTTAAATATTAAGCGTGCAGTTTACAAAAATACAGGATGAAAATCTTTGTCCATTAAAATTCAAAACATACCTTTCAATAGCATAGTGACTGGTTTGAATCGATGAATGTCAAACGATGCTCTGATTATCATCTTGGAATATGGCAGATCCATTTTCCTCGGAGCAAACGTACAACAATCCCAGACGACAAATTTCAGATGGGTAAGTTAACTTAGATTAATTTACGTTGGGTTAATTTGAAACCTGCCACATCAGTAGCTTTGCTTCTCGGGGTACATTCTCTCCGACCTGCATCAAGTAGTCATGCCCCTCCCCTCCGCTAATCACCATCGATGTCGTACTCGTCACGTTTGCCGAAATCTCAACCTCACTCGTCGATCCTAGCCTACCTTGCCTTGGGCCGTCTTGCTCCTCTTGCGAATTGCGACGATGGGTGACTGTAGTCGAGATGCCGTTGGTGGTGGTGGTGGTCGTCGTCGTCGTGGAGTGGTCACTGTTGGAGGTGGTCGATGAAGACGACTTGTTGCGATCACTGTTGAAGGTGAGATTGAGGTAGTCTGTCATGGGGGACATGGCATTGTTGACGAGATCGGCCGTTTGGCTGCCGGATTTGAGTCGACTTGAGGGGGTGCTGAGATCAGAGAGGGACCTTGACGCATCACCTGGAAAAATCCAACAAATATTCATTATTTCTTCAAGTTTGTACTCCACATCATCATCAAACTAGTACAACTACTCCAACTGCCATTTGCACTACCACTACCGAAAAATCATCATGCTACTACCATCAGCATCAATAAGCACTAACACCATTACCTACTCCATCAAAATCATATTATCATCATTACTATTATCATCTTTATCATCGTCGTTGGTGTCATCATCACCATCATCATTATCACTATCATCATCACCATCACCACCACCATCATCATCATCATCATCATCATCATCATCATCATCATCA
>BQKZ01011277.1:0-11234 GCA_036244855.1 Temnopleurus reevesii | reverse complement strand
ATAAAATAAGTAAACAACTCCCACAAGTAACGTAAAAGCTAGCTCGTGATCATAGCTATTTGATAGCTACTTCCGAGTATTGCACAGTCAAGTAAAATAAGGTAAAAAATCCCTCTACATCATATTGTAACACGGGATAACTATAATTTTGGTAAAGATTACGAAATGTGAATTTTGGGGATAATTATCATGACATATAATTCTCATACACATTTTGAGACCATAGCATATTTTTCTAAGAGCTGATTCTTTTGAAAATTTGAATTTTACCGTTATATCGTATTGAGCGCCCTCTCTTGCTTATAACAATATTTTGCTTGTTATCTGGCATATACAAGTATATTACCAATATTTGATGAAAGCATGATAACAAGGAATACACAATTAATAAATTCGGAAATTTTCATCAAATTCTGTGCATGAGAAGTTGTCCTTTACCAAGAGAGGAGATATTGAATTAGTGTCGGGGGACACGACGCTGAAATACTTTGCACATTTTAGACTATAACATTTCCAAAACTTGTTGATATCTCGCCCAATCTTTTGTACAACATGTTCATGATATTTTATTTCATTTTAAATAGATTTGAAGAAAAAAATTGACAATAAAAAAATTCGCTTGATAAAAAATTTACTTGGGCTTTAACAGCAGCAGCAATATAATCACATGGCATAAACGAAAATCTTCCCTTAACTAATGACAAGTAATAATGTTGCATTATGTAACACTACATACATAATAGGTAAACAACTCCCACAAGTAGCATACACGGTTACTTGTGATCATGGCCGTAAAGAGCTACATTATAGTAATGAACGATATGATCCAACGATGTGACACAGTAACACGTACAGCAGGGCAAAAAAAAAATCCTACTACATATATCATATTTTAACACTGGACCACAACAACGAATAAAATATCGTGTTGCTTCCGGGGTCCTATGTGACCGGGGCTTTAGGTTAACATGGTTAATGCGGAGAAAAAGAAATGTGCACGCGTTGAGATCACGCGCGGGGATTTGAATCTCGATGAATCCATCGTCAAAGCAACAGATCCAGTTTGCGTGAACTTGACGAATACTACTACTAATAATAATAATGAACGGCTTTTATATAGCGCGTATCAACTCTTCATTAAAATTCCCTAAGCGCTCAACAACTGCAGCATTATCATCCTGGCTTTAGCAGTGCAGCTATAAGCCTTTTCAAGGAATAAATTCCTACCAGGTACCAATTTACCTCACCTGGGTTGAGTTCAGCACAATATGGATGGATTTCTTGCTGAAAGAAATTGACGCCATAGGTTGGATTCGAACCTACGACCCTCTGATTGAAAGGCGTGAGTCAGAACCACCATACTACAGCGCCTCCACGGGACTTCTCTCAAAAGCCAATTCCCAGGAAACAATTCCAAAGGACAACTCTCCAGGGACGTTTCCATAAGGACAAATGGCGGTCCGAACCTTCTTTTAAAACTAGTTTTAGTGGAAGCCGCTTTAGAAAACTAGATCTGGACGGGATCTAATGTTAATTCTGACACCGGATCAAGTGTGAATAAAATATAATATATACCCTACCTTCAAGCGACAATTTCATCCATTTCCAACAGCAACGTACATCAACTTGATCACATTTCTTGTACAACAAACATAAGTTACCTAAACCACGGAGAGTTGCTTTATAGCAGGGGCCGCGGAACATTTTGAAAAGTGGGTGGGCTGCCACAGTGGGGGCTGTGGATAAGCATTTTACACACTCTCATAGGCTTGCACGTATTATCTGAAAAAAAGTGCGGGGCCAACACTGATAGTGTTGTACAATTCAAAACTACATATAAAATAAGTAAACAACTCCCACAAGTAGCATACACGGTTACTTGTGATCATGGCCGTAAAGAGCTACATTATAGTAATGAACGATATGATCCAACGATGTGACACAGTAACACGTACAGCAGGGCAAAAAAAAATCCTACTACATATATCATATTTTAACACTGGACCACAACAACGAATAAAATATCGTGTTGCTTCCGGGGTCCTATGTGACCGGGGCTTTAGGTTAACATGGTTAATGCGGAGAAAAAGAAATGTGCACGCGTTGAGATCACGCGCGGGGATTTGAATCTCGATGAATCCATCGTCAAAGCAACAGATCCAGTTTGCGTGAACTTGACGAATACTACTACTAATAATAATAATGAACGGCTTTTATATAGCGCTTATCAACTCTTTATGAAGAATTCTCTAAGCGCTCTACAGCTGCAGCATTATCATCCTGGCTTTAGCAGTGCAGCTATAAGCCTTTTCAAGGAATAAATTCCTACCAGGTACCAATTCACCTCACCTGGGTTGATCGAGTGCAGCACAATGTGGATGAATTTCTTGCTGAAGGAAATTGACGCCAATGGCGGGATTCGAACCTACGACCCTCTGGTTGAAAGGCGAGAGTCAGAACCACTATACTACAGCGCCTCCACGGGACTTCTCTCAAAAGCCAATTACCAGGAAACAATTCCAAAGGACAACTCTCCAGGGACGTTTCCATAAGAACAAATGGCGTTCCGAACCGGCTTTTAAAGCTAGTTTTAGTGGAAACCGCTTTAAAAAACTAGATCTGGACGGGATCTAAAGTTAATTTTGACACCGGATCAAGAGGTAATAAATTATCATGCATACCCTACTTTCAAGCGACAAATGCATATATTCAGCGATGATATTTATGTTTCCAACAGCAACGTACATCAACTTGATCACAGTTCTTGCACAAAAAAACATAAGTTACCTTAACCCCCGGTCACATAGAGCCCCGGAAGCAACACGATTCAACACGACTCTTTGTTTAGTTCTCATGCAGTTTGCTGCCTATACGAACACATTGTTATATTTAATCATGTTGCTTCCGGGGATGTGACCGGGGCTTCAACCACGACGAGTTGCTTTATAGTGCAGTGCGATTCAATACTACACATAAAATAAGTAAACAACTCCCACAAGTAACGTAAAAGCTAGCTCGTGATCATAGCTATTTGATAGCTACTTCCGAGTATTGCACAGTCAAGTAAANATAAAATAAGTAAACAACTCCCACAAGTAACGTAAAAGCTAGCTCGTGATCATAGCTATTTGATAGCTACTTCCGAGTATTGCACAGTCAAGTAAAATAAGGTAAAAAATCCCTCTACATCATATTGTAACACGGGATAACTATAATTTTGGTAAAGATTACGAAATGTGAATTTTGGGGATAATTATCATGACATATAATTCTCATACACATTTTGAGACCATAGCATATTTTTCTAAGAGCTGATTCTTTTGAAAATTTGAATTTTACCGTTATATCGTATTGAGCGCCCTCTCTTGCTTATAACAATATTTTGCTTGTTATCTGGCATATACAAGTATATTACCAATATTTGATGAAAGCATGATAACAAGGAATACACAATTAATAAATTCGGAAATTTTCATCAAATTCTGTGCATGAGAAGTTGTCCTTTACCAAGAGAGGAGATATTGAATTAGTGTCGGGGGACACGACGCTGAAATACTTTGCACATTTTAGACTATAACATTTCCAAAACTTGTTGATATCTCGCCCAATCTTTTGTACAACATGTTCATGATATTTTATTTCATTTTAAATAGATTTGAAGAAAAAAATTGACAATAAAAAAATTCGCTTGATAAAAAATTTACTTGGGCTTTAACAGCAGCAGCAATATAATCACATGGCATAAACGAAAATCTTCCCTTAACTAATGACAAGTAATAATGTTGCATTATGTAACACTACATACATAATAGGTAAACAACTCCCACAAGTAGCATACACGGTTACTTGTGATCATGGCCGTAAAGAGCTACATTATAGTAATGAACGATATGATCCAACGATGTGACACAGTAACACGTACAGCAGGGCAAAAAAAAAATCCTACTACATATATCATATTTTAACACTGGACCACAACAACGAATAAAATACCATACAAACCATATCCAACATCAAACGGACAATTGCGTAACCTTCTAAACGGCAACAAAAACGCAATTACATACTAGTACTCTACACTAAACTAACAGATTGAACATATATGTTTTAATCCATTCACACTATCGCCACAGTACCTGAAAGTTCCTGGATAACATATGTGTGTTTATTAGAAAATTGGTATTGATCGCAAATCAGCTGTAACTCGTAGTAATCATGCATGTACGATATTATCAAGATGGGAATATTGGGCAATGAATCATTTCAGTAGTAAGTAGAATATAAATGTAGACAAGAGGAGAAATGATTTCATTAAAAGAAATTATGCCTTCAATGGAAGGTGATCTATTTAACATGTTTAAGGGGAATAATCAACCAGACAATGATACATCGCCAAAATCGCCGAGAGGGGAGTCGAAATCTGAGGGGGCAAAATTTGCTGAGAGAGGGGCGCCAATAGCCAAGCCCCCCCCCCCGTCTTAAAAGTATGTTTAATAATAATTATAATACCTCTTATTTACCCAGGGTAACCACTTTCAGCTGCAAGCTGTTTTTCAAGAGGCCCTGCATAACATAATAGTTGTTTGCACTGAATTTAGAAAGCGTCCAAAAGATCCTTGTGGCACAACAAGCCGATCCAAGGCACATTTTTTCTTGTTGTACAATTAGGTCTTCAGCTGATCGTCACAAGTTGAATCTTGCTCTACAACTTTACGATTATTCTCACGTCTTTTCCAATACCTTAAACTCCAAACAATAATCCCTAGGATGACCCCAACACCCAGAATAGACGCAAAAGTGATAATATAGATGACCGCTGACGTTATGTATTCACATCGCCGCCATTTTGGATTCCATGGCAACCGCTGTATGTTGACTGATATGTTTGTATATAGGGGGTGCAGCTCGATCGTCGGAGTGTCGTAAGCTAGGTTGTTGATTCCGTCAGATGCCATCCTTTCGCGGGAGAAGGTGAAGAGACAGAACCTGATAAACAGAAAGAGAAAACAGAAAATTCATTAACAATTAACAAATCGTCGAATTACATTAATGAACGTGCATTGTTTGGATTTTGGAGATAATCTGATAATCTATAGGTATACGTACACTAAAGGGTACTTGAGACCTAAAAGTAAAAAAAAAATGGCGAACAATTGTATTTTTGAATTAGTAATTCAATTAAGCTTTGAAACTCAAAACGTTCAAAAAATGATTATGAATGAAAAATATAAATGAGTGACTTGAAAACAACAAGTGTTCGTTACGAACTTTGAATTAAAGAAAACAAATTTTGAAAATAATGTGCCCTTAACTTTCCCCCTCCCCGTAACCAGATATGGTACACGATAGGGTTTCAAATAAAAAATCCCTATAAACATTTGTCAAATATTGACATAATCATTCCATGAATCAGAGCTATGTTTGAAAGTTAAAGCTTTTGACAGTTCGAGGATCCTCATAATAACCGAGTCGTTCAACTTTTGATTGAGTTGGATTAAAACCTGAGTTATGTTTCATAAAGCTGGTCGTACATTTATCCTTTCTTCAATTGCTACCTCAGCGACATAGAATACAGAAAGGGATCACCAGTCGTGCGTATAGTCGTTCGTACCTCTACGAACAGCTTGATGCAACACAACTCGGGTATTCCACTCCCTGTTGCTTTTGGGGAAAAATGAAATTGATCCTGGCTAAATAAGAAACAAATAATGTAAATGCTTATCAAGTAATATTTGTTAAGCCCTGGTCACATAGAGCCCAGGAAGCAACACGATTCACCCGACTCTTTGTTAATTCACATGTAGCTGCCTCAGAACAACGAGTCGGGGTGAATCGTGTTGCTTCCTGGGTTCTATGTGACCGGGGCTAAAGGCCGACATACAACTTTGTGTTTTAGCCTGCGTCGGCCAAGCGTTTTTGGAAAATGAAAAAAAAAAGATCCTTGAGCGCAGATCATACGTTCGTCAGACGGTAGACTGATGTTTAGCAAGTGTTCAAGGATCGGAGCGTACGTCGAACGTAAGTCCACTGTAGGACCTGCGTCTCCAGAGCGGTGTTCCACCAAAGCGTTCTTAAAGTTACGAACGACTTTAAGAAAGACTGGAGTACTTTAACGAGTGCAATACACGTAAGATTCTCGATCATTCAGCGCAAGAACTAATATCAGTCGTGCGTAAAGTTGTTCTTAAAGTCTTTCGTAACTTGGTGAAACAGTGCCCATGGAGCGGTTTTAATTGTCAAAAACGCTGGACCGTCGCAAGCTATAACCCAAATCTGTGAGTCGGCATTAAGCCCTGGTCACATAGGACCCCGGAAGCAGCAAGATTCACCCGACTCGTTGTGCTGAGGCAGTTAACTGTGAATTAACAAAGAGTCGGGTGAATCGTGTTGCTTCCGGGGTCCTATGTGACCGGGGCCTTACATGTCGTTGTTGAAGGCGCTTGGTGCGTGATCTAGCGTATCATAGTATCCTATTTCTCCTTCAGGTCGTGATATATCTAAGCCGTTGGCACGTATCCTCTGATAGAAGTCATCATCTTCTCGACCCCAGCCCCAATATTGGTTGGGTAGACCGTTGATTTGGATGAATTGGGCTGTTGTTATACCCGTTGCGCCGCCGAAGAATTCCTTGTATAACAGCCTGGAACAATAAGAAATATAATGAGATTCGTGAACAGGTAAAATCACATTATCAATATTATGCTCACAATTGGCAAAACAGGCATAGAATTTGAGATCGAGATAGGCTGTCGTTCAAAAGAGCACTGCTTAATGGTATAAATGAAATCATACACACCTCTTCATTTTAATCAAAGCGATTATAGAATAATTTACACACCATATCCTACTAGAAGGTCGTTATTTATACCTTTTGGAAGTAACAACTTATTCCCAGAAAATATACATACATAATCAATTTGTCTGCACACTAGACATCAGCACAACTTTTAAACACTGCCCCATGCAGGAAGAAACCAGTACCCAGCGCCGGTATTTCAATGATACAATGTGCACAATAAGAGGCAATTAGCACAAGGGGGCGCCACCGTAAACCACAAATATAACCCATGTAAACGACAACAAATGGTGATCAATAAAGCTGTACTTACCCATTCCTCCTTTAATAAACCATCTGTTAACCCCCATCTTTATAATTAATAAGCTCTATTGAAGTTGCTAGTTTAACAGTGAATTTTTTTTCATGATTATGCATCTTTTTGTCATTACATAATTTTTACTCTATACGTTCTAATGTGTAACCATGTTGTCAATTTTAGTTTTGAAGATGAAATGTTCCCTCACTTCCAGTTCCAGAGTCGTTCGCCGCTGACAAAATGTTTGGGCATTCCCTCACAGCCGTAGTAATTCTTGATGTTTACTGCAAGGTGATCAATGTCGTGAAACACCACACAGTCGTAATAGCTGAAGTTGAGAGCCTCCACAAAACCAATGTTCATCAACATTGCTCTGTTGAACTGTAGATTATTTTGCTGTGTTTTTAGGATGCAAACGAAAAAAATAGATCATGGCGAATGGGGTGAAGCTTAAATTTTGAATTAAAATATAGAGTAGAGTCTAGAAAAACTCTGTTAGCACTACAAGCATTGCAAATTAGAACTGTGGCCTACTTTATTTATTTATTTATTTATTATTTATTCAGGTTTTCTTTAAAAGACAGGGTGGTCTCGTTCAAGCCACACGGCCTGCTTTTCAAGAGAGCCCTGCCAAAACATAAAATACATAACATTTAGCAAATATTATTATTATAACTTTAGTAAATATTAGTACAAAAAAAAATCCATGGTTGTGTCTAAAAATGCTCGTCGACTTACACAGCACTCTACGAACGACTTGTGACCCTTCCTCAGGTGTGATACAGCAACATGAACTACCAATGAGAGCAGGCAAGGGTAACTAGCCGTTCGTAGAATTATCAGTAGATCTACGTACAGCTCTATGAAACAAGGCCTAGAATCAGACCGTTTGTTTATTTTCTGGAGGTTTCGATTGCATTCGTCATAGACCCCGTTTACACCGACGGCCTAATTTTTGGTGTAAACGCTCGCTGGCCCGATTGCGGTACCAAATGCGGGCCCGCTCTCGATTGTGACGTCATATCTCATTGTTTTGAGAGTTTTGCCCGCTTAGTTTGGATCTCCTCGCATCATCTGAATTAAATTTTTTATGCAGAGCGCCGCTACCGTTCAAATACTGAACAAGTTAGGCCGGCCTAAAAATGTTGGTGTAAACTGATATCCGAGCAGGACCCGGTACCGCAATTGGGCCGGCCCTGGGCCGGCCTAAATTGGGCCAGCGGTGTAAACGGGGTCATAGTCACAGTCGACCGGAAGTACACGTCACATTTTGCGCGCAGCGTCGCATTGTTACGTCACAGGTATAATCTCCTAATCGGATTCTAGCATCTGTTGACTTTCCCGTTCGCTCACTGATCTGTATCGAGCCAATACGAGCGCTTGGCTCCTGTGCAGGTGTCATTGTGACGTCATCTGGAACTAGTCGACTGAAAAGAAAACCGATTTTGGGGAGTAAACAAACGAGAGCAGTTGATGTGTTGACATTGGTTGACCTTTACTTCATATCGACTGTGACTGTGACTGTGACAAGTGAAATTAAAAAAAAAAATGAATAAATATGGAATATCAAATCGCACATACCTGTTCGCATATGAAAATGGAGAATTCCAGGTTTTGTCGCTTCAGGAGAGGCACTATATGACGTAGGAACTTTGGTAAGTGATGAAACCGGTCTCGAAATCCTATTACGATAGCTACCTGAGAAAGAGAGGGATCACAAAGGATTAATTTTGGACGTTCACTCTTTATTCAGTGTTGGAAGATCGTAAAATCATTTATCCCAAGAAGCCGCAAAGAATGCAGCGTGTTTTTAAAGGCTAAAATATAAAGGCTTTAGAATTAGAAATATCCCAAGGAAAATGATAAAATAGGCAACCTCACCAGTTTCTTTTTAATTTTTTTTTGTTTTACCTATATCCAGTTCTAAAGGGAAAAAAGGAAGAATCAACGATGGAAATTGTCTACCTATCCCTAAGAATCATTACTGCTAAAAGTTGTAACTATACGGTAAACGAATCATTTGCAAATAAAAAGAAAATGTCAGTGAAAGTTATAAAACTATCATTTTTGGTAGCATTTTTCGTTTTTGCTCAAAATGTGTAAGGTGCATAGGGTGCAAATGCGTAACGTCCATACGTGATTTTGACGAACTTGATCGATCGAATCGTAAAATCACGTAAGAACAGTGGAAAATTGGCTGGGAAATCGTATGTTGAAAAAAAAATCAAACTCGGGAGACCAACCTTCCAGATCGGCCGACAAGTCGTGGGAATCCAATGCCCGCCGGGAAGATGCCGGTAATCGTCGACGTCGGTCGCGAGATTCATCCCCATCATCGTCTGGTCAATGGTAGTCGACATTCGCTCCGTCGTCGTTTTTGGTGCATGGTATTGAAGATCTCTCCATGAACGTGATCCAAAGTGACGTCATCTTTCCGTACCTCTACTGTATCTGCTGCAGTGTATGATACCATTCAATTTAGACATTTTTTCATTCACTTGTATATTTCTCCATTCAATTTCATAATTCTCAATTCAATTTCACCTTGTGGTGTACGGCCTTGAAGATCTCTCCGTGGACGTTATCCAAAGTGATTTCATCTTTCCATACTTCTACTGTATCTGCTGCAGTGTATGATACCATTCAAATTAAGAATATCTCCATTCAATTTCGTAATTCTCCATTCAATTTGATGATTATCCATTCAATTTAAATATTTCCCCATTCATTTTTATAATCATACATTCAATTTCATAATTCTGCATTCACTTTCATAATTCTTCATTCTATTCCGTAAATCTCCATTCAATTCCATAATTCTGCATTCACTTTCATAATTCTTCATCCTATTACGAAAATCTATATTCAATTTCATAATTCTCCATTCAATGTCATAACCTGTTTTGTCAAATTCCTTCTTGTTTAAAATCTTTGATAAACTTCTAAGATTATTATGGTAGCATCTTGTCAATTCACCTAAAATGAGAAATGATAAGAACTACAATCAGCAGTCTACTTCTAAGTCTAAATTAAACCTATAATAAGTTCTTCGAGATTATATAAATAATGCATGTTTTACCATGCACCGTACGGATTATGGGCACACTACAAATGACTAAATTATCACTAGATCAGGGCCTTGTAACACATCAAATCAAGTTTTTAATGTACATGTATTCCCCTACATGTTGTGAGTGTTCAATTCTGTTTCGCTGTTCAATCATTCATTTTCCATTATACGTATGTATTCTTGTATATATATCTGCAATTCGGCCATTAGGCCGTGAAAGATATTGTGATTAAAACCATCTTAAATAAATAAATGAATAAATAAATACATAACTAAAAGTGATACAATCAATTTTGCGATCAACCGTAAACTTTTGTACATAATTATCCATAGCATGACGATTGATGTTAATTGATTGGGAATCTATTTGTTGTGGGGCCCAAGTTGTGTCTCGGCATAAGGTTCAGACAAACTTACTTGTGATTTCTGATGGTCTGGTGCAGGGCCTGGACATTTTCTCCTGTTCTGAGAGAAAAATCATAAAATAAATCACGATGTATATTCATAATTATGTGCCAGTTAAAGCCCAAATATAGTTTTGGTAAAAATTAATAAATGCGAATTCTGGGTAGGTTTATCTTGACATGTTAGTTCTCATCCATATTTTGAGACCATAGCATATTGTTTTTACGAATTGATTATTTTGGAAATTTGAATTTCACCGTTAAATCATATTTAGCGCCCCCTCTTGGTTATAGAAATACTTTGCTTGTTATCGGGCATAAACAAAATCATTTCCGAGATTTCATAATAGAATGATATAAAGATATACACAACAATACCATTCTGAAATTGTCATCCAAGTTTGAGCATGAAAAGTTGTTCTTTATCAAGAAAGAAAATATTCAATTAGTGTCGGGGCTGTAAAGCAGCCTTGAATTCAAATTTGTTTTTAACTTTTTTTCTAAACCCGTTTTTCATTCTGCTGACAATGAAGAGAGCAACGTTGCCAAACATTTTTCTTTTATGGTGCAGATTTTTTGCCAAACTGACATGCACCATCCCTTATTCCCAAATATTAAATAAATATTTACACATTGTTTCTTTGAGTGTATTATGTCTGTCTTGAA
>BQKZ01011276.1:0-12859 GCA_036244855.1 Temnopleurus reevesii | reverse complement strand
GGTATTGCTAGCAGACGAAATCTTGGCTCAGAAACTGAAAATTTATCTCCTTATGCTGTTTTTTCTTGTACAATAAAATATTCCATTAAATCGGTAAATATTATACCTACTGAAATAAGTAAATATGCTTTTTGGGTTTCAATCCCCTTTAAGGAAAAGAATTACGTCTGGAGTCAACCTTGTACCTACCATCTGAAAGACGTACCAGGACTTGAACCTCAAATATCCGAATCAGTACATAATTTCCCCTTAAAACATGTTGATTACAGACGCACACCATGACACCTAAGTATGCTTATTTTTATCAAACAATTTTATAAATGCCATGCGAATTGGAATTGAATTTCTCATCTCGACCACGCAAGAGCATTCAGGCATAAACCGTTCACCAGGTTTTGGTAAAAATGAGGTAAGCTTGTGCAACTACTCGGGTTAGAATCGCGATGATGTGAGGTTATTTAAAACAAAATTGATTTACAGCTACTGTTTATTGACTAACTGTATCACAGAGCGTGTCATCAGCAATTTCCACGCCTGTAATAGATGGCAACTTCCTGATCGACTATCCGACGGAACTCATTAAACGTCGTCAGTTTAAGATTCTACCAACCCTGATCGGTACCAATGAAGACGAGAGCTCAACCAATGCATTATTCTTGTTTCCTGGATCAGCGCGATCAGAGACTCCTCCCCTCATGAACATATCCTTCTTTCGGTAAGTACAGCCTCATCCTTAGAAAAATTGGGCAAGGATTTACCCAACATTGGCAACTTATAGTAGAATAGCGAATATCCACCATAAGTTAATAGTTGTGTGGACAGTATGTTGCCCAGTGTTGGGTAAAATATTTTACCAAAATTCTAGGAGTGTTCAATTTAATTTGAATTGGCCCCTGACTACAATCGTTTAGATTGATTGATAAGAATTTTCGATCGTATATGCAGCCGTCAATATGATGTCAGATACATTATTATTCCACGATGCACCCACAATCACATTTGTCTGAATTGTGAAAAAGGGAATTGTACGCTAAAAACACTGACATTTTTTATTGCTCTTGACATGAGCAATTCAATTATGTTATTCCACATTGATGAACAACTCTATCACTTGATTATGATAGTTCTGACTCGTGTCGTACAACGAGAGAACCGGTCTTCATGTACGCTTCAATTTCGTTGGGACTGGTTGAAAGTGAACACATTTTATTGTTATTGTTATGCTTATTAATCCCTTTATACAGGAGCTTAATACAATCTCAAACATACAACGATGCATCAGACATCGAACTCGCTGCACTAGAAAACGAGTATGTGGACTGGTCTGTGGCTGATGATGAAGTCAATGGCAACCAGATCGATGGCTTTATTCGTATGGATACCGACATCAACTACGCTTGCCCGACTGAGGAGGTAGTCCGAGCTCTAGAGGAAGCAGGTGCTGACATCTATCGCTATGAGATGACACATCATCCAAATTGGTCGACATATGTTGGTAATTATTTGTTACTTTTGGTTAAAGATTAGTGACAATTTTTTCTTCAATTATAGCATATCTAAACCAACTTGAATGAAATGTCACTTTTTATTGGATATAATTTAAGAAATGGTGTCTGGAAAGTGTGTTGTCATGTTTTGGGTAAACTGATGTCTATCTATTATCTTACGGTTATATCAAAGTTCACCGATTTGGTAACACTTATGAGTTCGCGGTACAACGAGTTGTATTGGGGAAATTATCATGTCTCTACAATTAATGCGCCACTTGGCTAATTTCGTGATATCGTGTGTGTATGTGTGAATATGTATATAGGATTTGGTGTGTGTATATGTCGATAGGTGTATGTATGTGTTTGGATGTGTGTGGGTGTAGTGTGTGTTCTTTGTACGTGGATACGTTTTCAATCATATCGTGAAAAATAACTCTAAAAATCTCATCCTGTAGGCATTCCTAAGTGGTTGGGTGCAGCTCATGCAGAGGAACTGCAGTATGTCTTCACTTGGGGCATTAACCCTGAACTCTTTGCCACTGTTGTGGACCAGACAGATGAGGAGATTGTCATGTCTCTCCAGTTCATGCGCTACTGGGCTAATTTCGTGATATCAGGGTAAGAAGAAGATATTTTCAGATGCTGCTAACCTCATATAAAACCTCAAACTGAAATGTTATAAAGCAGTACATTGAAAAAATCAATTGCGAGCCTATTAAGCAAACTGTTTGAACGAAAATGAATTCGTATTCCTGCACAATCAGTAATGCCTAGATTCTCGTTTTCTTAAAACACTTGTCCAATTGTAACTTGATACTTTGAGAGCAAATTCAGAAAACGATGAAATATTTAATCCCTAAAATGATTGGAAAAACATGGCTCGTGTCGGAAAAAAAATAATCAAACACCACGTATATGCACAAAATAATAATACATTATCATTGTCGATAAAGATATAAAAGTAAGTACATATCAGTTTGTGTTTTTAGTTGAAATATTCAATTCTCAGTACAGCTTTAATAAAATGACAAAGAACAGAAAATATGCTGCAAGATTAGTCACGATGTGAGTGAAAATAGGTGTCACTTTCTTGAAGTAGGAAATGACCAGATATTGTCTTATCAATTATGTTTCAAGCAACATTTATATATCATGACTATTGAATTAATATTCAAATTTTCAGAAACCCGAATGAACCCCTGGACACTACGGGCTATCCCGTGTGGCCAAAATATACCATGCCTGAGCAAGACTACAAGCAGTTATCTTTAGACATGCCAAACGGTCGTGCAATGAGGGCATCACAATGCTCACTGTGGAGGAACATTATCCCTGGACTTCGGATTCTAGCAGGTATCAGTCCGATTGATTATTTCATTGATTAAGTTGTTGATTTTTATTATTAGGGATTTTTAGAAGGATATGAACAAAGAGAATGGCAAGGTTGCAGCACCCAAAATAAGGACCAAAACAAACTATACTGATGTAACCTCATGGAGTCACGTGAAATGTTGATAGTGCAGAAAATTTACCATATTCAATGCACTAGGTAATGTAAAGCAACCACAATAATAACAACAACGACAGTAACAAGCGCCCTATTCGACTTGAAATCTAATGACTCCTTCTTATTATTCTACAAGCTGAATTTCATTCATTGAAAAATTTCACTAGATTTAATTTTGATTAATGCAGAATTTTCGGGTGATATTTAGAAATGTTTTGATGGCTTGGTTGCGTTTATTTGATCTCAAATATTGTTTGCTGAATGCAAGAATGATAAAACACAATAAGAGATGTGTAAAATTTCTTTTATTCAGTAAATATAACTGTATATAGATCTTCTTTATAAAACACAGATGGAATTGACACTGCGAAATGTTTTATACAACCAAAATGCCATTATAACGAATATATTCTATTTTGTCTGAAATTACAAGTGAAAATGTTCGAGAAGCTTATTTAATGAATCCTGACTCAGTTGTACCTAAGACGTTTAAGCACAGTGAGATTGGTCGGTTGAAATGATATATTTTTGTTGTTGTTGCATGAATCAGTGTCAATTAAAAGTAATTAAAAAAGGTAAATTGTCCGTGTTTTCTTACATTCAGATCCCATCGATGATATTTACAAAGATTGGCAGGATCACTATTCAAGATGGAAGACGATTGACCTGCCTTCCTGGACAGCAGAGTTTAATGAATATAAACAGAGTGACCCTTGTCAAGCAGGAGCACCATGAAAATACCTCATCAGATAATTATATCGATTGATTTATCTTCTTTAAAATATTTCAAGATCGATGAAAAAATACAAACAAAATGTTGGCTGTATATGTCGATGACGTTCAAATGAATAAATTCCAAATTCCAAATTCCAAACATTATTAGGTTAAAAATTAAAGGCATGCTATTTCCCAACTATTTTCCAACTATTTCGTCTGATGAAAAATTGTATTTACAAATGAATATAAAATGCTGATGTTGTATAATTATCAAATCTCAAATGACGCTGTAACGTAAATCGTGCTATTGTTACTATTGTTACTGACAATAAAATACTGATGTTAAATGACATACTTGGTGTATAAAAAAGAGAGCACAATTCTTATGTCATAAGTTTCAATCATAATTTTATCATTCTACAACTTGCAACCAGTATATACATTCTAAATCAATACAAATTTCAAGGTAATGGGTTTGACCCACATATTAGAAGAAAAAAAGTAAAAAAGAGAACATTTAGTCGGCATATAAATCATGATTAAATCATGATTATAGGGAGGATGTAGCAAGTTCCAATTATCGAGATTCGCCAAATATTGTTAGAAGAGCAGACCATGCACGTATTGGAAACGCGTTTCAAATATCAGCTGATATACACCTGTTGCATTAGATTGCAATTTTCTAGTAACACATCTAACACTTAGGTTAACAATTGGGCGATTCCGCGACCCGCATTAGACGGAAATAGTATTTCTTACTAAATGGTTTGGAAACAACGGAAAATATCGGTCACTTCGTGCTTATTTCGTCTACATGCTGCAACAATGTAATTCCTTGGATAAGAAACCATACTACAATACATTTTACTTCATTTACGGTTGATCACATCCAACATTTTCTTTATATTCATTAAAGACTTGATTCCATTCGGTCATATGAACATCCCTCCATTGCTCGTATTCTTCTTTCCAATCATCGTACACGTCTTCCGGCTCTTTATCTGCAGATTAAAAAAAATGAATCCAAATTTTGAGGTATACCTGCCCTTGATGTTTCTTAACGAAATATGTGTTATGTATAACAAAATAAGAATTCGGTGTTGCGGATTCTGGCCGGGCGAAAATCGATGTAACAATTTAGCTGATTCAACCAGTGCTATTTTCATACTTCTAAACATTTGGCCCAAACAGGCATCATATGTTCACCATCAAGTTTCATCAATTTTGTTATCCACAACACACACGAATTGTTTAAAACAAATGACTTAACATCGATAGAATTTGTAGACATTGTATTGTAGGCCAAGTTACCAAAGTTAGTTAACATCTACCTTAGACGACGACAAAAAAAAGGATCTATTGTGAACATTTTTTCCGTTTGTTCCCCTCAATTGTCATGAACGCTTCGTGGGTTTTTTCTCTCCACTGCCTTGCTCCTGTCATCCCAGTGGCAAGGAATCAGCAACTGTGCTTCCGAACAAGAAGCACAATGACACCATTCTGTTAGTGTAGCCCACTGATTTGGTAAAGAATCGTTACCTATCATAATGGACTTACCCAACTCGTAGACGCTTGGAGCATAGTTGAGCCAGAACGCACATGCATCCATCCTCATAGCTCGACCATTCTCCATGGTTAGTGATAAGATCTTATATTCCTGATCTGGGAGGGTGTACCTTGGCCAAGGTGGGTATTCTCCCGTCGAGAGAGGTGCATTTGGATTACTGCATAGAAGATAACATTAACATACTATACATTAACATACTATACTATACTATACTATACTATACTTTATCTAATGTGGATATTTACTGTCTCTTTCGAAGGATTTTCGTTTCAACATAAAAATGCTCCACCATGTCTTATACTTTTCAACTTCTGCTGTGCATGATTACTGCATGCTATCTGTCCTTGGCTGAACCCAAATTTATGGCACTCCATCACAGTGACCCGATGACCTCTACCCTGTCTCCTTGGACCCTTTCACTCTCTCTCCTTCGCTCATTCTGTGCTGGTCTTTCTCCGAGTCGGTGCTCAGCTGCTATTCCCCCGGATTTAACCTCTCCCTNATGTTTTACCAACTGTTTTTCTATGTAACACTTTGGATTGATTATTGTTGTATTTTGTGGATTTTATTTTTGTTTTATGATATATGTTGTACTGTAAGGACCCCATTGGAAATAAGCCTTTCGGCTTTCATGGGTCATCCTTGTCATGATATCGTATGTGTTTATATCTGACGAATAAAATCAAATCAAATCAAATCAAATCAAACAAAATGACAGTTGATAATGGCTTAATGTGTTTATTTAGATCAAAACCATGGATTGAAAATTCTTCAACCAGATTTAAAAGAAATTGGTTCGAGGGGGTTTCTATTTCTATGTAACTGATCATTTTACCAAAATGAGACATATTGACACTAAATAAGTCTGAACTCAAATTCGATACTTTTTTGTATCAGGCTCAAATCAAGATGCAAGTTGTTGTGTTCGCCCATTTCATTGCATCACAAAACACCGGTGATAAATTCAATTGGTTTTAATATCAAATTATTCAACATCATCCTTTTAATTTAAAACCGGCTTTCTTAAAGTTCACCAAAGACAATGTTTGTACATAGCATGGTTAATTTTCTACCACACACACAAAAAAAATACGTAGTGTTTTCTTCAACAATGGATTACATACCCAGAAGTAACGAAGTTTGACCAGTAGCGTATCCACTGGACCGACATGTATTTCTCCTCGTGAGTTTGCCTTGGTCCTCCATTCTGAAGACCCCAAGCAAAGACAAACTGCACATCTTCACCATGCCCTGCACCTACCCACTTGGGTATAGGACCCCAAAGTGTTGTGGAAGGATCGTGAGTCATCTCATAGCGGTATACCGGGGCACCAGAGGCTTGTAGAGCACGGGCCATAGCTTCGGTGGAACAGGCAAATACCTATAAAGAGGAAACATTTCCGCTTTTTTTTTTCTATATGATGGTTTACCTGAATTAAAAAAAAACCTCAATATACCTATAAGGACGATCATTTCGAACGAGCACATTTGCCTAAAGTGTAGACAACGGTGTTGACGAACGCAATATTAGACATTTTATTCCGAAAAAAAATGTCTTCTATTTGTTACTCTATCACTAAGGAAAATACTAAGAATTCTATTACTCATTTGTGCTGTTGCAACAAAGATGTAAAAGCTCTTGTCATGGTACGGAGCCACAAAGTATAGAAAGATTAAATAACATTTAATTCCTTCAAAATTGTCTTTTAAATAAAGTTACTCACGAAAACTGAATGAAAAAACTCCATATAGGCGTGTAAATTCAGAAGTGAATGATAAGTGCTTTAAAACTTGAATTCTCTCTGTCTCTCCCCTCCCCCTCTTCCTCCCTCAAGTCAGATTAATACCTGATCTGTTTGTAGCTTGACAAAAGCCTCAAATTGGTCTCCATTTGGGTCATCCGCCAGCTTCCAGTCGATGTACCACTGCTCAACAGATGAAGCAATAAGTGGTGTATAGTAATAAAGATAATTTGATAGAGACTCTCTGAACTCTTGTAGAGTCATGGTTGGGGCGTTTCTTCTGGTTAAGTAGCTGGGGAATCTCCGAAGTCCAATAAGAGTGCCCTCATCTTCGTTCGTTCCTAGAAGAGTCGGCACGCTATTGATCTCTCCTCGTTGTATGATGTCGATCGGGACATCGGGAAGGAATACGCCTTCGACAACAGGTACGAATAGGAGCTCGACGTACAAATTCGTCCCTGTTAGCTGAATAGATGGAAACAAAACAAAATACAGTGTTAAGGCCTCTGCACACCGGATCCGACATTCGACAAACTGACACGACATACAAACGATATCGTTCATGTCGTGTCGGTGTGTCGTTTTGTCGGATGTCTGATCCGAGGTGAAGTGGCCTTTACACTGACATGAACGCTCAACATAGTGGTTGTTATATTTGAGAGATTATGATACTATTAAGTTATCCTCGTATATCATCATTTATAGTCTTATCTGGACTAGAGAAGAGAAACTCTGTGGTCTCTCAAACCGAACGGACGTCTTTTGTGTAGACATGCACGACATTCCGTTGTGTACACTAATAGAAATGTAATCCTTGTGTTTGGAACCTTCCAAAAGGCTCTTTATGCACTCAAGGACCTAAATGTCTGTTAAAGTATATAAAATAGAGTAGATGTTCAGCGAACATGCGGATATGTTGATAAAACATTTAGAACCCTTGTATTTCATCGAAAGATTTTGGAAAATCCGAAGATGTCTGACTTGCTATGTACATATTTTTGTGTGTATTCAGTTGCTTTTTTATTTGAGATTTAGGATCCATCGGTGATTGCAGAACTCAGAATCATCATTTTCCATTCATACTTACCGTTGCTTGTGCCCTTATCAACTCGTTAATTTCGACAGTTTTCAAGCATTTGACCATTACACTGCTGTCGGCAATCGTGCAGTTGACCATACGAGCGACTTCCTTCGTATATCCAATCTGCCTGCTGATATTCGTATCAACGGCCCATGGACAGAGAGCATTTCCACTCTGTTGAGAATGAAGTACAAAATAGTTATTATTGAAACATAAATTACTATAGGTCTGTTTTATTGATCTGTTTAAGTAATTGACGATGTATGCCGTTGTTCTTTTTTTTTCATTCATTATTCAACTTGTTCACCCATTTGTGAAAACTTCATCTTTATACGAGAGTGCTATATTTAGAACTTAATTCATGAAAGAACTTTGTGGTCTTTTCTTACTTTTATAATGCTTAGTCATTCTCAGGACTATTTCTTGAAATATATCCTATACGCTACATGATGCACCCGCAAACCTTATTTATATAATTCATTACACAGGTGTTTTTTGGGTAATATATTATTGACTATGAGAATGGAAACCTCCATCGCTTCATACCTCCATGATAGCTTGACTGAACAAGTCCTTGCTGATAGGTGATACGAGATGGAGTCCCACACTAGCAGCTCCAGCACTCTCACCCATTATCGTCACTCTTCCTGGGTCACCGCCAAATGCTGCATCACAAAAGTAGGATATATTAACTTGGAAATGTAATTTTTTTCAAATTCTTTTTGGTAAGTATAATGTTGTACACAATCTACGGGAAAGGTTTGCTTGCTCTTATTGGAGAGATAGATGTGATCATACATTAATGATATACTATACAGTACTCTTGCGATAATCTTACAATACAGTTGCCAACCGGTCCGAAATTAGCATAGGTCAAAATTGGCATCTCTGCATTTACACGACTGTCAACAAAATTATGCAAATAAGAACCAATCTTGTTTTGCATACTAAAATTGATCAATTTCCTCATGGTTGTCAAAATGGAGCGCAAAAAGAAACGGTGTAAATAGACATAAATTGCAATCACAAATTTGACGTAATCTTATTCGCTGTGATCTTAAAACAGAGATAACAGACATCTTTAACGCCCAAATTGATAATGTATCAGTTAATTGCCATACCGAAGTCAAATAAAGATATACCTTCGGTTATTATATTTTTGCATATCAAACAAAGTCGTTATGTTTACACAAACTCGATCAACAAGTCATTCCAAACTCAATGTGTATATTTACTAATGATCATACATTTACTTAATCAAAAGGCGCTGATCGCCAGAGAAATGTTTACAATACAGAAGTAACTATAAGATAAAGTATTCTAGTATTGTGAATGAAAGCTTACCTGCAATGTTTTCTTGCACCCATTGAAGAGCCATGACTTGATCGAACATGCCGTAATTGCCTGGGGATACTTCGTCACCTTGAAAAAGATGAACATGATTAAAAGAAATCATAATTCAAAACGCATATCGTATTGCAAGTTTTAATTTGATTCTTACATTGTATATAAACTTTTATCAATATGCCTCTGCAACAAAGAATACCCCTTCTGTGAATGCCACATCATAAAAGCCATGTTTATTATCAGATTATGGAAAATCATTGAAAGGCTTGGTCTATATTCATTGTCATATTTTTGAATAATGATTAAAAACCTACATCACAGCTTTTCCTGTTTCCTTCTGGCCTCTTGTGTGCCTCTTGTGCTAATTTGACTGATCATGTGGTTAGATTATCTGCTTTATGACGAGAAGGTCGTGGGTTTGGACACTCGCAAATTAACAATAAAAATATTAAAAATTAGTTGATAAGACCTTTATTTGCACGCACTTAACATGTAAGTATGAAGACCGACAATATCAATTCAGAGTACGTTGGAAAAACAATTTGTGGTCGAACTGGCGGCCTTGGTAAATTAATATTACTATGTTGCTACAGGAGTAATTGTAATAAAAATATAATTTCTGTTATTACCATTATCATTATTATTACCATCATCATCANGATTCATTATTCAACTTGTTCACCCATTTGTTAAAACTTCATCTTTATACGAGAGTGTTAGATTTAGAACTTAGTTCATGAAAGAACTTTGTGGTCTTTTCTTACTTTTATAATGCTTAGTCATTCTCAGGACTATTTCTTGAAATATATCCTATACGCTACATGATGCACCCGCAAACCTTATTTATATAATTCATTACACAGGTGTTTTTTGGGTAATATATTATTGACTATGAGAATGGAAACCTCCATCGCTTCATACCTCCATGATAGCTTGACTGAACAAGTCCTTGCTGATAGGTGATACGAGATGGAGTCCCACACTAGCAGCTCCAGCACTCTCACCCATTATCGTCACTCTTCCTGGGTCACCGCCAAATGCTGCATCACAAAAGTAGGACATATTAACTTGGAAATGTAATTTTTTTCAAATTCTTTTTGGTAAGTATAATGTTGTACACAATCTACGGGAAAGGTTTGCTTGCTCTTATTGGAGAGATAGATGTGATCATACATTAATGATATACTATACAGTACTCTTGCGATAATCTTACAATACAGTTGCCAACCGGTCCGAAATTAGCATAGGTCAAAATTGGCATCTCTGCATTTACACGACTGTCAACAAAATTATGCAAATAAGAACCAATCTTGTTTTGCATACTAAAATTGATCAATTTCCTCATGGTTGTCAAAATGGAGCGCAAAAAGAAACGGTGTAAATAGACATAAATTGCAATCACAAATTTGACGTAATCTTATTCGCTGTGATCTTAAAACAGAGATAACAGACATCTTTAACGCCCAAATTGATAATGTATCAGTTAATTGCCATACCGAAGTCAAATAAAGATATACCTTCGGTTATTATATTTTTGCATATCAAACAAAGTCGTTATGTTTACACAAACTCGATCAACAAGTCATTCCAAACTCAATGTGTATATTTACTAATGATCATACATTTACTTAATCAAAAGGCGCTGATCGCCAGAGAAATGTTTACAATACAGAAGTAACTATAAGATAAAGTATTCTAGTATTGTGAATGAAAGCTTACCTGCAATGTTTTCTTGCACCCATTGAAGAGCCATGACTTGATCGAACATGCCGTAATTGCCTGGGGATACTTCGTCACCTTGAAAAAGATGAACATGATTAAAAGAAATCATAATTCAAAACGCATATCGTATTGCAAGTTTTAATTTGATTCTTACATTGTATATAAACTTTTATCAATATGCCTCTGCAACAAAGAATACCCCTTCTGTGAATGCCACATCATAAAAGCCATGTTTATTATCAGATTATGGAAAATCATTGAAAGGCTTGGTCTATATTCATTGTCATATTTTTGAATAATGATTAAAAACCTACATCACAGCTTTTCCTGTTTCCTTCTGGCCTCTTGTGTGCCTCTTGTGCTAATTTGACTGATCATGTGGTTAGATTATCTGCTTTATGACGAGAAGGTCGTGGGTTTGGACACTCGCAAATTAACAATAAAAATATTAAAAATTAGTTGATAAGACCTTTATTTGCACGCACTTAACATGTAAGTATGAAGACCGACAATATCAATTCAGAGTACGTTGGAAAAACAATTTGTGGTCGAACTGGCGGCCTTGGTAAATTAATATTACTATGTTGCTACAGGAGTAATTGTAATAAAAATATAATTTCTGTTATTACCATTATCATTATTATTACCATCATCATCATCACTATTATACATTATTATATTCAATATAATTTTTGTTATTTATTTTCATTATTTATCTATTCATTACTATTATTATTATTATTATTATTATTATTATTATTATTATTATTATTATTATTAATATCCTTATTGATATCAATTATAATGACGATTATTATTATTACCAGTATTATCATTATCAACTAACCTGTAGTAAGATACCCTAAAACTCCGAGCCGGTAGTTGATATTGACGACGACGTACTCCGATGTGAGACCAAAGTAAGCATCAGGGTCATACGAACTCCAGGAACCTGATCCTAGGGTGAAGGCACCACCGTGGATCCATACCATGACAGGTGCATTGGACGGCTACAAAAGTAGATGGTATATCAATAGATCATGTTCAGGATAATATTTTATCAATGTCACATTGCTTTTTCTTGAAGATTCCAAAATTCAGGGTACTTTCTCTTCTAATTATGCTGTTCTGTGTTGAATTTGCCCTAGCCAAATAATAATCTCACATTTCCCTTGCAATCTAATACCAATCTATTTGGGATCTTCACCTTCGTGATTAAATAGGCCTTTCTTTTATCCTTTTATATTCTTTTTTTAATGTTTCCTTTTTCGTGATCGACGATCTCACATTCTCCCATTTTATGTAAATATTCTTTTTGTTTCTTCTTGTTCTTAAACCTTTGGGAGAGGGCTAATGCTCCGCTCGTGTCCTCCTCCAAGACAAGAGTACATGATAGGTATTGAGGAATTTAGCAGCTTCGTCTCGTGTAAGGGGATATTAAGGGCTATTTGATGAACACGTCAAAGAAAAGTAAGTCTTTCTCTTTCTGAAAATGTTAGTTTTATTTTGTTTTTTCTTCCGTCGTCGCAGAATGAACTACGCACTTGGCTTCTGCAGACGCACGTCCCAATCAAGCCCAAAAATTAGCATTTGTGCAGAAGTTTTTTTAACGTAAAAAAGGTGAAATTCTGGTCTTACCCTTGGTGAAGCAGTATACACGCTAAGAAAAAGACAATCCTCACTTCC